>SJYV01051165.1:662555-683348 GCA_006410875.1 Neotragus pygmaeus
TATTGCTGTACCTATACATTATATTAAGAATGATATATCTGAAAACATTGCTAATAATTCATAAAATGATATTTGTCCCCTAGGAATGGAGATATGTCATCAAAGCCAAAAATTACTTAAGAACTGGAAACCAAGAGAAATCATCAAAATTAGTTTAAAAATAAAAGTTATCTCTTTTAAAAAGAAAAGCTAGCTCTTCTTAAAAAAATGTGTGTATCAGGTAATAATCTTGGCAGAAATTTTAAGGAAGAAACAAGACATTGAGAGAATGTGTTCAGATTGGAATTGGTGACGTTTAGAGAGAAAAGTAGTAAGTGTGCAGTGAGTGGCAGCTCTGTAGACATCACAGCAAGTTGATTAATATACACATTTTTATAGCTGTGAGTTTTGACAATTTATCTGGGGCATGTAAACCCACTTTTGAAACACATTATTACATGGACAATGCATTTACCTCTGATGCAGTAGGGTATAATGTATAGTTCTTCATAGGTGAGGAAGGTGTAAGTTGACACCATTAGAGTTTGTAACTCAAAATCTCCTCCATTCCTAACATTTTGTTCTTAGGGCAAAAAGCTTGAATTGATAAGATCAATAACAATTTTTACATGTTTCAGTTTCTACAGTGAAATCTGTTTCAACTTACTGGATGATGCCAACATTTAACATATTTATTTCATATTTTGCCGAGATAGTCATAAAACTGACCCCAAATAATAAATTTGCCTTGAACGGTGGCATATCACCATATATATCTAAAGCTATGCTCTTATCAGCGGTCGCTGAAGTAGGCAAAACCAGGTAAGGAAAAGAGAAACCTGGAGTTGAATTTGGATCCTAACAGAAGAAAACTCTGTCAAATGGAATGTGGAATCATAAAATGGAAACGCAACTCTAATCCATGATTCAGAAAAAAAAAGTAGAGTAGACCTCAGAAGACATGGATATCCTACTCTCCAAGAAGAGACTTCATGGATTATAGTTTCCTATCTAGTAATCTTCAAGTGGAGGCTTGAGGTTTGCATGTGGAAGATGTGTATAAGAGACAGATTTGAAACATCTGCTTACCAGTGTAAGTGCTGGAAAGACTGGAGAGGGCTTGTGTATACGTATCGTTTTCTGATGTAATGGCTTCCAACTAATCATTGAAATGATTCAAAAACCTTGAAAAAACCTCATCATCGTAACCAAAAAGTATAAACATCAGACCTAATTGTTCTTAAACATTTTTACTAATGGGCAATATAGTCTCTTCAGGTTTTTTGTTTGTTTGTTTGTTGTTTTAATGGAAAGCATCTGCATGAGCAAATGTAGAGTTGTGATAAAAGTAAATAGAATTGAATGGACAAAAATTAATGAACAGTGTGAGGTCTTCGTGGCCGTGCGGATTACCTATGAATTCTAAGCAGAGCGTATAAGAATTCTTGTGGAATTGGATGTTGCCAGAGCTATGTTATTCATCTTTTTTCTTTGTTTTACATTGTAATTTTTTAGTGAGTCTCTAGGATTCAGGTTTGGAGAAGGCAATGGCTCCCCACTCCAATACTCTTGCCTGGGAAATCCCATGGACGGAGGAGCCTGGTAGGCTGCTGTCCATGGGGTCGCTAAGAGTCGGACATGACTGAGCGACTTCACTTGCACTTTTCACTTTCATGCATTGGAGAAGGAAATGGCAACCCACTCCAGTGTTTTTGCCTGGAGGATCCAGGGACGGGGGAGCCTGGTGGGCTGCCGTCTATGGGGTCGCACAGAGTTGGACACGACTGACGCGACTTAGCAGCAGCAGCAGGATTCAGGTTGAGACATTTTCCTGTTATGAGTTTAACCCTGACACAACCTAAATTGGGGTACTCTGCAGTTCAGGAGGTCCCCAGGACCACCTTTAGGTTTGCTGAAATGACTCATGGAACTCAGAGAAGCTGGTACTCAGTGTTGCAGTTGATTGCAGTGAAAGGATACAGGCTGAAATCGCCCAAGGGAGGAGCTGCGTAGAGCAGGGCCAGAAGAGACTAGGCATGGAGCTTCTGGTTGTCTCTCCGGTGGAGCTGGGGGGCCAGCTCTGTGGCTTCCAGCAGTGGTGCGTCGCAGCACGCACAGAGCATTGCCAGGGTGAGAAGCTCACTGGGGCCTGGGTGTCCAGGGCTCTCATTAGACGTTTGTCACACGACATCACTGTCTGCTTGCCTGGTTGACCTTGGTCTCCAGCCTCTAGAAGTTGAGCTGGTACCTGGTGCCTGCAGGCCCTGACTGTAAATCACATTGTTAGCACTGACTATTTGGTGTGGCCCAAGGCCCCAGGTAAACAAAGTCACTCTTATCTGGCAGGACCTTCCAAGAGTTTAGAGGTTTCCATCCAGGAGCTCGAGGACCAAACCTGTATATATGTATATCTCCCCTCTTTCTTGAGCCTCCCTGCTTTCCTCCCATCCCGCTGCTCTAGGTCGTCACAGAGCTCCAGGCTGGGCTCCCTGTGTAGTATAGCAACTTCCCACTATCTGTTTTGCACATGACAGCGTACATCTGTCAGTGCTACTTTCTCAGTTGTCCCATCCTCACTTCCCCTGCTTGTGCACAAGTCCATTCTCTACTAGGTTCATCAGAGCCATTTTTCTAGATTCCATATATATGCATTAATATACAATTTTTTTTTTTCTGACTTACTTGACAATGTATGGCAGGCTCTGGATTCATCCACCTCACTACAGCTGACTCAAATTCATCCCTTCTTATGGCTAAGTAGTATTCCATGTATATATGCACCACATCTTCTTTGTCCATTCATCCGTTGATTGACATCTAGGTTGCTTCCGTGTCCTGGCTGTTGTAAATAGTGCTGCAATGAACACTGGAGTACAGGCGCTTTTTAGAATTGTGGTTTTCTCAGGTTATATGCCCAGAAATGGGAATGCTGAGTCATATGGTAGTTCCTGTTTTTTAAGGAATCTCTGTACTGTTCTCCATAATGGATACATCAGTTTACATTCCCACCAACAGTGCAGGAGGGTGCCCTTTTCTCTACATCCCCTCCAGCGTTTATTGTTTGTAAATTTTTTTGATGATGGCCATAAAAATCAATCAGTTTTAGATTGCTTGGTTCAGACAATCAGCAGTTTAACATAAATCTGCTGCTCTCTGCCCGCCCATTTTGTGTCAGGTAGTATTTGAGGCACAGGGAATATGGTACTAAACAAAACCACGCATGCCCCCTGCCCTCGTGGAGGTTGGTTTTGTTTTGGGAGAGACGTAGCAAGGACATCTGCTGAGAGAACTGACATGAGGTAAAGAGGAAGTGAAGGGTAAAGAAAAGGATCCTTCCCCTAACTGGAAGTGGAGCTTCTTAACAGCCTCCCAGCCCTGCCCACCATGGTGGAGGGAGGAGACTTGATCTATGGTTAAACTCTCTTAACTGTTTTTAGAGGTACAGTAGCATTTATCTTCAGCCAGTGACATCCCTCCTCAGAGCTCTGCTTTTCCTAAGACAAGAACTGACTGAAAGGGCCTCTTCCCTTCCTGGGGTGGCAACACTTTGGGGAGACCTAGCTACCACACTGGCCTTCACGCCCTCGCGAGATTCCGTAGAGTAGAGGGCCCTGGAAACAGGGTATGTAGAGGCTCATCCCTGGTCTGTAAACTACACACGGTGAGGGCCACTGAGTTGCTAGATTCTCCTCCTCTGTCGTCCCCACCTCACCCATTCAGCCAGAAAGGCTGCACTTTCATGTCTCACAGACTTCTGCTGCTGCTGCTGCTAAGTCACTTCAGTCGTGTCCGACTCTGTGTGATCCCATAAGGGCTCTTCTAGGAAGAAAAATTCAAAACCAGTTACTGAACGTACATACAACTGATTTTCTTCATATACGAAATAAGTCCTATCCTTTGTGGCTTCAACTCCGAGAGACTGTTCACTGACCCTAGGACAGTGATCCTCAAACTTGAAGAAATAAATGCATCACCTGGGAATCTTGCTAGAAATGCAGAACTTGGACCTTTGTCCTGAGAGTCTGATAAAGTAATCTGTGGGGCCGAGAATCTGTACTTCAGTGGGTATATGGGGTGAGATGGTGGTGGTTTGTGGATCTGCCTGTCATCTGTCCAAGGGTAACAGGATCTGAAGAAAACAAACCTAAGATCTGTAAGAGACACTTTTCCTTGTTCATCCCCAGGACACTGAGAAGCCCTGCCTGTCCCCCTGTTAGAGCTGCTTTTGTCGCATTGTTTTGCTTGCTGCGAGTCTCTTCTGACTCTCCGTAGCCTGCGATGACCTGGCCGAAGGAACCCGCCACTCAGTGCTCGGGGGTGGGAGTTGTCCTGGCCACTTTCAGACCTGGGAAGATGGAGAACCAGAAACCAGCTCTAGGACAGGGGCTGGCCAAGTGTTTGGTGATGAGGAATTCTTGCCTGGGCTCCATTTTTATCCCCAGGAAGTGGAGCCATGAGCAAGTCCTGCTCTGGCTGGAAGGTTCAGGTTTTTGGGTGAGTGCTGCAGACGTTTGGTGGGAGAACACAGCACGGAGTTGTGTTGAGGGCCTGAACCGCACTGTTTCCCTCTGTGCTCCTGTTATTCTGACTCCTGTGCTCGCGCTCGTCTCAGTCAGAGCTCCCCGCCTATCCAAGCAAGGACCTTCAGGACGTAGCTGGGGGCTTTAGGTGATCCTGTGGGTTTTAGCTGGATTCTTCTGCCTGTCACTGTGACTGAATTATTCATGCAAATGCTCTGCTCTTTGTTGTCTTCCGTTTTTGACAGTAGGAAACACATGTGCTTTAGAGGCTTAGCTTTCCATCATAGTCCTCCAGGTGGTCTTACAAATTACAGAATGGGAAAGAGTGTAACTTCTTAGAAACCTTACTCTAGAAAACTTGACAGTATGGTAATACTGGAGCAGATTCTGTAAGTTTGGTATTATATTAAATAATATAAATCCATCTTTTTAAACAGGTACAGTGACATCTATGCAAGTTTTTATGAGATATTTCCTAAAAGAAGCCTTGCAATCTAAAACAAAATAAGTGGTGTTTATATACTTACTCTATAGTAAAGATTCAATGGTATTATTTCTAGTTAGCCTATTAGTGAATTTTTACTGATGTTTATGGTGATAGTGTTATTTTTTCAAATCATTTCATTCTTTTAATATTATTTTCAAAGCTTTCTAAGAGATTAAGGGACAAGAAATTCAAAGAACCAATCACCACTGCGTTACAGAAGCTGGAGCAGCATGGCGGAAGTGTAAGTGAGCATTATTCCCTATAAACCGTAGTTTCTAAAAATTATAGTTGTATTATAAAATTGATCATATAACATGTTATCTCACTTCAAGCTCAAGTAGTTGTGTGAAGTTAATATTATTATTCTCTTTTTAGAGCTCAGAGTTTCTGTCTTGCCTAGGTCACACAGTTTTTTGTTTTATGTGTTTTTTTTAATTGAAGTATAGTTGATTTACGATGTCATGTTTCAGGTGTACAGAGCAGTGATTCAGCTATATATCCGTACACACACACACACACACACACACACACACACACACACACACACACACACGTATATAAACTTTTTTTCAGATGCTCTTCCCTTATAGCTTACTATAAAATGTAGTTCCCTATGCTTATAGTAATAGATCACACCATTTTTAAGCACGAAGATTCAGACCCAGGTTGTATAAATGTAGGGCCTGTGTACTTTCACTGTTTACCGTGTGGCACTCCTTTGTAGACCAGCCCTCCAGATTTTTTTTTTATTTGAAGTGTTTTGGATGTTTTTGCTTTTACCATTGGGAAGTTCAAAAAAAAGGACTAAGAGGAAGAAAGAGTAGGGTTTTTCTTCCTTTTATTTGTCATCTTTTCTGTCTGAACAGCTTGAAGTCTGTCCATAATCAAAGGTAGAGATGAGGTTCCCAGATTGCTGGGTTATTCTTTCTGGAAGGTGCGTGTGCTCGCTTGAACCTGTGTGCGCGCACACAGGGGAGTGATTTAGCCGAGTCTACTTGCAGGAACGTACCGGGATGTGGGAGATTTCATTACTCTCTGTGAGTTGTCAAATAACTGGGTGGATTGAATTTTCATCACTTGAAAGATATATTCAAATATTCTAGTCTTGGAAATATTTCCGTAATGCAGTGATTCAACCATGTTTTGGATGTTACATTAATCAGAGTTACATGGGATTAACATTGCAGAACTCAATTTCACTCTAGGTACTTGATTATAAAGAAAATTTACATGATCAATAGAATTTTAATATGGCAGATATTTTAGTTTAAGCATTGCCTAAATTACTTCATTTGACCAATTTCAGTGACTTTTTAAATTGATTGTGGTTTTTTTTTTCATGATGAAGTTCTAGGGTAAAGTTTATAATGTGAAAGTCAGTCCCTGGGCTACTAGATAATGGATTTCTTTGTTGTGTGAGTCGAGGCGGAGGGTTAACCTTCAGACACCTTGTTAAAATGCACAGAATCATACCCTAGTCAGTCCAGTACCCCTTCCCTTCTTCTTGCTTATAAATGTGCTTGCTGTTCTGAGAATTAGAATGAGAAATAATTTGCCCCTTCCTCTCTGAAATGCAAATAAACAGATGCTAAATAATGATGGCAAGACTTTTCAATCTGAAACTCTGCAGATGGTTTTCACACATCCTGTGGCCTGGTATTGGGCCTGGGCAACTAGAAAAGGGCAGCCCAGCACCTTAGATTTCATGGGGTTATGTGTGGAAGAGGGGACAGTTTGTGAGTAAATACAGGTTAGAAATGGGCTTCCCAGGTGGCTCAGTGGTAGAGAATCCACCTGCCAATGCAGGAGACATAGGAGATGCAGGTTTGATCCCTGGGTCAGAAAGATCCCCTGGAAGAGGAAATGGCAACCCACTCCAGTATTCTTATCTGGAAAATTCCATGCACAGAGGAGCCTGGTAGGCTACAGTCCATAGAGTCAAAAAGAGTTGGACATGATTGAGTATACACACAGGCACAGGTAGGAAATGGGGGAATACAGAGGATGTAGGTGACCAATTCAAGGATCCCAGTGACAGCTAGCAGAGATGTTCTCTTATTGCCACTGAATCTTATTAGTTTTTAGTCATGTTAACACAGAATAAAAAGATTTTGAAGTTATAAAAACTAAGTGTTGGGTATTCCCTCAGACTTTTTCTGTTCTTTTCCCCTCCTTCTAATGTCTTACATAATGTTTTAGTAATAATTAATGTAATAGAAAGTTCTGATCACATATCAAAGACTGTCCCCTGACAGTTATTACTGTACTTGCCTTCAGTTCAGTTCAGTCGCTCAGTCGTGTCCAACTCCTTGCGACCCTATGAACCGCAGCATGCCAGGCCTCCCTGTCCATCACCAACTCCTGGAGTCTACCCATCTCATCCTCTGTTGTCCCTTTCTCCTCCCACCCTCAATCTTTCCCGGCATCAGGGTCTTTTCAGATGAGTCAACTCTTCGCATCAGGTGGCCAAAGTATTGGAGTTTAGGGACTTTATATTCCATCATGAAATTAATGATGTTCTTCCTTTTCTAAAAACTTCAATGTTTATATCTTTTAATATTGGAAATGGATCTTTATAAGACAATCTTCTCAGTATTATAGTTTCTTATTTCTTAGGGCTCATGTGTATTACAATGATCAGAGGACTCAACTTCTGGGGAAATAGAAATATTACTTACAGACAGCCATGACGTTTTTTTCTTAGAACTAATCAGTTTACTATATGCCTTAAATTGAAACTGGTTCATTCTTAGCCTGATTCAGTTTTCTTTTTAAATGATGTATATGTATGTCTTTAGAAAGTACATTACAAGTACACGTCCTGGTCCTTATCAAGCAAGTAAGAACTTACTGCATGATAGGTACTCTGTTGAGTACATTTTAGACATTAGATTCATTTAATCTTTGCTACAGCCATCAGAGGTGGATTTTGTTGTTATCCCCCTTTAAAGAGCTAGAAACTGAGGTATAGAAAAGTAATGAGCCTCAGGTTTGATAGGGAAGTGATTGGCTAGAGATCGATTAAAAAACTGGTAGTCTGGTTTCTAACTACTTTTCCAGTTAAATATTTTTAAACCACAAGGAGAGACAACCTATATTTTATTTAACTCAGGAAAAAGGTTCTATTTCTTTTTCTTTCATTCTGCTCCCATGCTATTTGGTTTGTTTGTTTGGAGCTTTGAACATTATTTTAGGCATGCTGCTATCAACATAGTACCTCTTAGGGGAACCCTGCATGATAACAAATGAGGCTAAAATTTTTTTCTGTTGACAGGGAAGCCTTATCATCATCAAATCNNNNCATCAGGGTCTTTTCAGATGAGTCAACTCTTCGCATCAGGTGGCCAAAGTATTGGAGTTTAGGGACTTTATATTCCATCATGAAATTAATGATGTTCTTCCTTTTCTAAAAACTTCAATGTTTATATCTTTTAATATTGGAAATGGATCTTTATAAGACAATCTTCTCAGTATTATAGTTTCTTATTTCTTAGGGCTCATGTGTATTACAATGATCAGAGGACTCAACTTCTGGGGAAATAGAAATATTACTTACAGACAGCCATGACGTTTTTTTCTTAGAACTAATCAGTTTACTATATGCCTTAAATTGAAACTGGTTCATTCTTAGCCTGATTCAGTTTTCTTTTTAAATGATGTATATGTATGTCTTTAGAAAGTACATTACAAGTACACGTCCTGGTCCTTATCAAGCAAGTAAGAACTTACTGCATGATAGGTACTCTGTTGAGTACATTTTAGACATTAGATTCATTTAATCTTTGCTACAGCCATCAGAGGTGGATTTTGTTGTTATCCCCCTTTAAAGAGCTAGAAACTGAGGTATAGAAAAGTAATGAGCCTCAGGTTTGATAGGGAAGTGATTGGCTAGAGATCGATTAAAAAACTGGTAGTCTGGTTTCTAACTACTTTTCCAGTTAAATATTTTTAAACCACAAGGAGAGACAACCTATATTTTATTTAACTCAGGAAAAAGGTTCTATTTCTTTTTCTTTCATTCTGCTCCCATGCTATTTGGTTTGTTTGTTTGGAGCTTTGAACATTATTTTAGGCATGCTCCTATCAACATAGTACCCCTTAGGGGAACCCTGCATGATAACAAATGAGGCTAAAATTTTTTTCTGTTGACAGGGAAGCCTTATCATCATCAAATCTAAAATTCCGACATATTGCTCCATATGCTGTTGAAGAAAGAAGCCTGAATGACAGGAGTTAAATGCTGACCATGGGTATCTGCAAAACCTGTTCAGGGTCGCTTCAGTTTATTCTTTTGTAAATCACAGCCATCCTTCATTATTACTGGCCTTGAATGAGTATATACACAAGTCCACTGAATCATAGTACAAGCTATTCATCAGAAAGAAAGAATGTTTAATAATGGAAAACTATTAAAAATGTTCCATAATAGTACAATCTTGTGGGGTTAATTTTTTTCTTTTTTTGTGTGATTTGTGTGAACAGCAGTTAATGGGTTTACAGTGGATAGCTTTGTGTGTATTTTCTGGTGCCTTTTGTATATAACATTTATACAGTCAGTTTGTACCTGTGTACTTACTTTTAGACATTCTGCCATTACCTGGGTTTTATATTTATCAAGTATATAGGAGTTTAAAATAGTGGACAAACATTTGTGAATTCACTGTTAATTATATTGTTTGTAAGTATGTATTTTATAATGTAGAATGTTTGGGAAAATTTTCTTTCCAGGGTATTCTACTTTAAGAAAAAGATTTTTAATGTGTAAATTCTCTTTTAAGTATGGTTGTTTATTACAACTCATTAAAACTACCTAAATTTAGGTTTTAATTGTATTTAAGTAAATATATGTTTATTTCATAGTCTGAAAATACTGGTATTCAGTACATGAAGATATTAAGAAATTAAAATCTTAAAACTCTTACATGTATTCAGTTATTTTGTTGTGCTTGCTTATGTTTAATAATTAGCTTAGTTGAAAAAGCTATTTAAATATTATAAGTGTAATTCTGAGTGTTGATGTAATAACAGCTGATTCTAGATCTTTCTACAGAGAAAGGAGTAGAGGCAGAGAAACAAAATAAGACCCTCCACCTTCTGGGCAGGAGGAGAGCCTTAGGGCCCTGAGGAGCCACACCAAGTCCAAGGCTGCATGAGCCTTCTGAAGAGATGGAGATTAGAGCAGCAGCTCCATCCCAGAAGGAGCTTCCTTGGTGGCTCAGACAGTAAAGAATCCGCCTGCAATGTGGGAGACCCAGGTTCGATCCCTGGGTCGGGAGGATCCCCTGGAGAAGAGAATGACTACCTACTTCAGTATTCTTGCCTAGAGAGTCCCATGGACAGAGGAGCCTGGCAGGCAACAGTCTTGGGATCACAAAGAGCTGGACACGATTGAGCATGTTCACAGTTTCACATTCTATCCCAGAAGGATGTTCACCCTTTCTTTATTCCATTCCTCAGATATGTGGAGTGATCTCTTTGTGTAGATAATTCTCATTTCAGGTGCAATCTCACAGATGTAATTTAAAATCTAGGTAACTTCTAAAGAGTTCTAACTGCAGAAATGCTCCTTCTGCCTCAGATCTCCTGTCCCTCCTGGTCCCCTGCCTCACCCATTCTTTCCTCAAGTCTACTCTCATTGCATCCTCAGATCCTGTCAGTTCACACGCCTGCCTGCCCACTGGCCTTGCTCTGACTCTCTTTCCATGCATTTTAGCACCACCCAGAGACCAAGATCTCTACAGTTTAGAAAATCTCATAAGAAAAACTTCATGTGTTTAGTAATTATAAAATTTATTGAAATAAAGATCTATAACATAGACAGTAGAGTTATAAACATTTTATTTGCTTTTATTTTTTCGTTTTGAAATACAAAATGTGCACATTGAGTTTACACAAACACGCGATGGCCAAGTTCAGTGTACATGTATTGTACTACTCTTAATTTCTACACTGGTGATAGCAGGGCAGCTTTCAAAATCCTATGTCTACACCAGAATAGATACCTGATTTATTGTTGCAGAGACAGTTGCAAATTTCCTCCTACTCTAGCCTCTTGGTCTTGGTGATATTTCTGCAAAACAAGGAAGGTGTGTGTATCTTTAGTAATACTGTGGCAGCTTTACGATTTTGGCTTAAGGTCATTAAAAATAATATTTGGAGTTTTATGATGAGCTAAATCATAATACAATCCAGAGGAGTTGCTTAGCATTTATATTCATTTTCTACTAAATTTGGGTATTCTAGTGCTTAATATAATGGAATCAGTGGTGCTTTCAAAGTGAATTCTGCTTGCTGTTTGTATCTAGTAGGCATGGGGCTAGCCAAGATTTCTTTGTCTGTGAATGGCACATAATGTAAAGGTGCCAGGAGGGAGTCAGGATGGAATAGGCCTTGAATGCGGTTAAGAATGAACTTGCTAAGCATTGCCATGGACTAGAGGACAGATGTCCTGACCCTTTTCATAAGCCTGTGGACATCCTCGCTTTGTTTCACACCTTCTTGGACTTCCACTTAGTGACAGAAAACAGTCAACCTATAGGATTGAACAAATCCAAAATTATATATATCATGTAGGCCTTGGCTATAATATGTATTATGAAAAACTGAGAAGTGCTTATTAAATAAGCTCTATTAAGCATATGCGGACATCTGGGATAAACTAATTTGTTTTGCGTTATAAAAAATGCCAGATGAATGTCTTAACAGAAGGCAGCAAATCCAGAGAAACTGGGACTATGTGTGGTTTTTTTTTTTCTAATTATAGTAATCTTGTTTACTTGAAGTATAATTGGAATTACAGTATTCAAACATGGAAACTAATAGCTGGAAATTAAGTACAGATGCTACTGTTTTAGAAAACCATTTAAAATCCTGGGGCTGAATACATAGAAGTGAGTAGCAAAACACACTGACATTTTAAAATCACTAGTAATGTGAAAGCTTCAATAATCACATGGCTAAAGAATNAAACTAATAGCTGGAAATTAAGTACAGATGCTACTGTTTTAGAAAACCATTTAAAATCCTGGGGCTGAATACATAGAAGTGAGTAGCAAAACACACTGACATTTTAAAATCACTAGTAATGTGAAAGCTTCAATAATCACATGGCTAAAGAATGAATAAAACTATATGCCAGATTCTATTCCTTTTGAATATTCACAGGGTATGAAATGACTTAGAACATCCCTTGGACTTGGTGGCATTATGAAAAGGATGCAGATTTATAAATGGAAAACTGAAATCTTTTGGGGGTTGCTTTATATTAAAACAAAGCTTGTTTGCATAATATGCCTCAAAGCTGAGCAATCTATGCTAAAAGTGGTAGCTCCAGCTTTGTGTGATAGAATCGTTCACGTTTGTCTGTTTGAGGACGTATTTAACAAGTTAAATCACATTTTCAAAGAGCTGCATGGAGCGCATGATGTTTTCATCCTGTAAGGGAGAAACAGTGGAATGAAATTCACCATATCTGTAAAGGAAAGTGCACTGTTTTGCCTCTAAGGATCGCCAACTCCCACCAACCTCCTGTGCCAAATGGTCAAATACTGTGTCTGCAAATGTAAATACGCTTCTGTCCATTTTCCACGCTGATACTATGGAGAGCCCGTTTTATGTTTTGCTGAGTCCAGCAGGCTTTAAAGACCTATTTAACTCTGACTTGGTGATAAGAGAGGATATTTCTCCACGTAGGATGCCAGTACGGAAACTGGAGAGGTAGCACAGAGTGTATACAAAGTGAGCAATGCAAACTGCCATATCTGGTCATCAGAGGCCAAATCACAATGTACAAATGGAAGGAGACAGGGTTTGTGTGTGAGCCAAGAGTCAACTTCATGGAAATTGGAAGTTGGGATTTAGGAGATGGGCTGGCAGTAATTACATCTGTCCTTCTGAGTCTCTTAGAGATAAATCTCTGTGACCTTTAGGAACATTTAAAAATGAATGGTCTCTCAATGCCAGGGAAAGTATTGTTTGGAAGAAACCATTGCCCAGTATCTGCAGTTTAGTATATTCCTCTGAAACTTAAGGGGGCAGATAATGGGGTACAGATGATGGAGATTGTGACCATTTATAGTAATGGAAAATGGTAGCAGAACTGACGACATCCACTGCTGGAGGCCAGGTAACAACACCGCCATTAGCAGGATGATGTCACCAAGTTAATTCAGAGAGACCATGACATCGAAATATGAGTTGAAAAGCAGGCATCAGGAAAGGGAAAGTATATCAATTTGAAAATAATTAGAGTAAAACACCAGCAAACTTTTTGTCTCCAAAATTATTTTAAAAACTCTTTAATTGTTCTACCCACATACCAAGTCAAAGAATTCTAGGTATGCTAAATATGGTCTGCCACCAGATGGTGGAGAACCACATGGACTTTTGCTCAGGAAGGATTTTCTGCTGTTTAATTTTGTGACTGACTATTTTGTTGAGCCAAAGACATATCTTGTTCACATACACTGAAGCAATGGTATTTATATTAGAAATTGGATATAAATTTGGTCAGTGATAACACTGCTGGCCATACTGGAATTCTAAATCTCTGGAGGATATGACAGACAAGATATATTCTAGTTCTCGGGAAAGAACAATTCAAATCTCACATGTTTTATCCTCAGTGACGAATATTCTAAAGGATTTGAAGAGCAAAAACACACTCATACAACCTTCACCTCTCCAGGGCTTCCCTCATAGCCTGCCTCAGGGTATGTTGACTAATAGAATGTGTAAATTGGTGATTGTTTTCACAGTGGTAGGCTTGTTGCATCTCAGTTGTGAAGAAGTGATGATTTTAGGCATAAGACCTTTACACTTTGCTCAGTTCGTGGTGGCTAGCTGATAGTGCTCAGTCCAGCTGTTAAGAAAGCAAAAGGGATAGTTCCTTTACTCTCATTACTTACTTTCTGACAACTTTCGATGAATTCATCTATGGTAACGACTCCATCTTTGTTTTTGTCCATTTTCTGTTAGGGGATTACAGAACAGAAAACTTTACTCAGACATACCACTCAGATGTACCCCTCAGACCTGAATTGAACAAGCGGAAGCAGATGAAAAGAAAGCCCAGCTGCTTATTTTATGGGGAGGAACTGCTTCAAAACACAAACTAGTAGTTTCTTGGTAATAAGATTCAAATGAGGCTGACTGATTTTTGGCTCTTGCCTTTTTAATAGAATGTGGTGCAGATCTAGAGTCTCTCTGTTCTAGAAAAACCCCACCCTCCAGCTACCATAGAGTTCAGGCAACTTGACTTACAGAACCTTGATTTTCTCATCTGTAACATGGAGCTAATGACGATGTAAATAACCTCATAGAGTCTTACGAGAAATGAATGAAAACACCCCCAAACATATGAGACAAGGCAATTGCTTGCTTAACTTAGTGTTCTGTTGAGGTTTTGGTGAATGAGTTCAATAAGTGGAATTATCAATATTATGGTAAGTTCAAAACCAAAATTGCTAAATTAATAATGGTACTATTCCATAGTTGAATGGCAAATATTCTATAGCTTTGTCACTTTCAGTAAAAAATTATTTTCCTTCACATTGTTTTGAATTGTCATTATGCTTTGCAAACATCAGGAAATTTGCTCTTAATTTCACTCCCTCTCTTTTGCAATCCTACCTGGAAAAATGTTTCAACATGTTGTCTGGGAGCATCTTCTTTGAGGACAGGATATGTACATTTACCCATCATATCGTATATTGCTTTCATTATATCAAGCATTTCCTGAAAAGGAAAAGGCAGTTACATGAGGCCACAAATGATGTGAGAAGAAACCACTCTAGAAGCCTTGACAGATTATTCCTACTCAGTTTTCCAAGTTTTAAATTTTCGTTGATTCTTCATTAAATATCTTGATTGTCCCAGAGGAATAGCCTTATGCCTTAAAAGCAGCAGAATCAGAATGTAAGAATCAAGTCTGATCTTGGTTTCAAGATGAAGTAAACTCCTGTATATCTAACATGATCAGAAAACACCCTGGTTTAATATTTGGACTTCCATATAACTTCACACAGGCTATCTTTGCCTTGTAGGCTTATTATATATTTTATATGTTGACTATCAATTTCCATTTATTGAGAATAAAATATATTCCACATCATGAGAATTATACTAAAACTAACTGATAAGTCTCAGAGCTTATTAGGGATTTCCATGTGTTTTTCCTAGTGTGACTTTAAAGTCACATGTAGATTAGTCAAAATATTATGCTGGAAATGCTTTGAAATTTTAATTTTTATTAAAATCAAATCTAGTTTTTGATTTGTGATTTCCAGTCTTAGTGGAAAAAAGTGTCTAGTTAACATAGATATTCAGATTTATTATTGATACTTGTTTTCTTTTCAAAGTTTCCACATAAGAGTCTGGATTAAGTCGATAATATGCAGGTAATATACTTTTACTTTTGACAGTATTCAATTCCATTTTAAATGATAAAATTTGTAGTTTGTAAACCATAGGTGAGCCCCTGTGTTTGGAGTGGAAGATTGTTTAATATAGCATTCATGAGATGTGTAAGATGTAAGTGATAAGAACAGCATGTTTGTGTTAAACATAGAAAGGGATTAAAAGACCAAGAGATACCTAATATCCTGGAGGCATCTGAGTACTAAATGTTTATTGTACACCAAACATACAAGAGGCACTAAGTGTCCAGGAGACATGCTCAATGTACCTGAATACTGAACACTCATGAGGTCTTAATTCAGCCACCCATTTGTGAGATCCATTCTGGCCCCATGTGTCTTCTGCTCAACAAGCACAAAACCCACGGACATTGATCAGGTTAATTGTTACATTATAACCGTGGTCAGGTGAACTTGTCCCTGTATCTTCAACAGAGCAGTTAATGTTTGTCCCAAGATACGTTCTATTTGAGGAGCCTCATGCTCAAAACACAACTCTGGGGAAAGCTAGCGAGAAAAAGAACAGGTAGACATTGAATCACATCCAGGATTCAGGTAATATGGTCCTTCAACCTACCTTCACTCCATCCTCAATTTGTTATCTTACTCCATCCTTCCCCACTTACTTCTCATTGTGTTTTTAAATTAGTTTAATCATTTGATATGCATATCCTAATTTGATCTGTGAGGTTCTTCCTTAGATTAGCCCACCTGGAAATGTACTTGGAAACCTACAATTGCCTCAAGTCATTTCCCACATAATACAGGTCACTACATAATTCACACAACGTTAAAATTGCCTCTGTTCCCACATGGGCCATATTATATGGGAGAAAAAAAGATTACAGGCCAAATATTCTAACATGGTTTGGGTATATTTTCTTCCAATCTCATTCCAATCACTCTATTCCATGTACAGTATTTATTAAAATGCTATTAGAAATCAAGATATAATCCTTCTGTGTTTTATAATAACTTTGGAGATTAACAATAAGCAATTTCTACCCATTCCAAATTTTTCATCACTATGTTTCTCCACCATCACAGAAAATATGTTAGATTCCTCAAAAAGTAACTTTAGAATGATAATTGCAATCATTTAGCATTTCAAGTTAAAGAATGAAAATGGTCCAAAGGCTAGCTGTGTCGGTGAGGCATTTCTTACTTCTTTAGTGATGTAGCCGTCTTTATTTATGTCATACAAATTAAACGCCCAGTTGAGTTTTTCTTGTACTGTCCCCCGAAGCAAAATAGAAAGACCTTTGATGAAATCCTAAAAAAAAATAAAAATACAATTTGATGTAGAATTTCTAAAAAACAAACAAACACACTCTAATAATATTCTTTGTCAAATGGTACAAATAAAGCTTTCAGTCCCCTGGATTTTGAACCATTTACTTAGCAAAATGGTTCATGAATTCCTGATCATCTTTTCCCAGCATTCTTTGTGGGCATAAACACTCCTTAGGTTTAACATTTCACTTTAAAATATATATATATTTATTTATGTGTGTATTTTCATTGTGCTGAGTCTTCCTTGCTGCACAGGCTTTTCTCTGTCAGTGGCAAGTGGGGGCTTCTCCTGCTACAGTGCCCAGGCTTCTCACTGTGGTGGCTTCTCTTGCTGTGTCTCTAGGGCACACAGGCTTCAGTAGTTGCAGTTCCTGGGCTCTAGAGCACAAGCTCAATAGTTGTGGCTCATGGGCTTAGTTCCTCCAAGGCATATGGGATCTTCTCCGACCAGGGATCCATCCTGTGTCTCTGTATTGGCAGATTCTTTACCACTGAGCCACCAGGGAAGCCCAACATTCTCATTTCTGTGACTTAAGTCAACTGGAAATTGTGTCAAAACAGACACCCAAAAGCAAGCCCCACAAGCAAGTGTTTTAAGTGGTCTGTCTTACTACTACAAGGGCATAATATTCTTTTACTGAAAAGAATCTAATGACTATCTTTTAAAATACAAGCACATACATAACACACTTCCCATGGAAAAGATCTGCTAACAAGAGATGTAGGTTGTCCTTAAGATATGGGCCAAGTGAAGCCTTTACTTAGAAATCAAGTTGTGGGCAGTGGTTAAGAGAACAGAGCTGGAAGCCAGGCAGCCTGAATTCAGATTCCAGCTGTATCACCTGATAACTCTGTTCTCTCAGACAACTTGACATTCTTTTATCTCAGTTTTCATGAATGGAGATTACTGTATCTAACTTCTCAAAAATTTTTATGAGGATTAAAAGAATTTAAGCTGCTTGTAACTGCATGGCGTGAACGTGGCTGTGTATGTGTCAAGTACATGGAACCCTGGTCAACATCAAGGTTAGGCTGGTTTAGTTGAATTGCAGACGATCCAGATTAACTCTATCAAGTTCATAGATATTTGTTGCTCAGTTGGCAGGGTTAGCATCACAATATGGTGGATTCTGAGTTCACATAGGAATTGACAATCCACTGTTAGGTAGGAATGAAAGAGCAGAAGGGAATTCCAGGAGTGGACTCTGGGCAAAGTTGCGTTCTCGCTCTACATTCCATTTTTTAGTTGGTTTCCTGTCTCAACTTCTTCACAATTTTTTTTTTAAAGATGAGTAATGTTCATTTAATTAAAAATGAAAAAATATATAAGATGTTTCATGAAAAATCTTCCTCCCAATTCTGGACCCCATCCACCCTATTTCTAGACAACTGACATTAATACCTTCTTGTGTTTACTTCTGAAGAATTTTTGTGCATATATGAGTATAAGGTATATTTATTTAAATATCTATTTATTCTCCTTTTACAAAACTGATAGTGTAACAGGCTGCTTTGTGTGTGTGTGTGTTTTAAAAACTTAGCAATAAAACTTGGAAATAATTCCTGTCTTTTTCATCATTGCATACATATGAATATACCATAGTTTATTTAGCCAATATCCCATGGATGAATTATTTAAAGATTTCCAATCTNCTTTGTGTGTGTGTGTTTTAAAAACTTAGCAATAAAACTTGGAAATAATTCCTGTCTTTTTCATCATTGCATACATATGAATATACCATAGTTTATTTAGCCAATATCCCATGGATGAATTATTTAAAGATTTCCAATCTTATTATAAAGTAAGCTATAGAGTGACTTTATATATATGTATAATATATATTTTGAATAACTATGTCTGCAGGATGAGTTCCTAGAGGTGGAATCTCTCAGTCAAAAGATTTGAAATTGATAAATTTTATATACTTATTTTCAAATTTCCCTTCCAATTCTGTTCTCAAAATCTATTCATAAGAATATTATAGCTTGTCAATACTATATGGATCACAGTTCTGATCTTTCTCAATCTTGTAGATTAATATTTCTGTCTCAGGTTACTAAAATTTGTATTCATTCTACTGTGAATAAATTTGAGCATTTTTGAAATGTCTTGATTTATACAAACTCTTCACATATTAGTAAAACTATTCCTAGTCTGGAATATATCTTCACATATTGTTTCCCAGTTTGTCATTTCTTTCTTTTTATTATGCTGGTTTTCTGTCGAGTAAGCATCTTTTGGTTTTTATATTCTAGAATTTGTCAGTCTTTTACTTCATGTCTCTTTGTATATATCATATTCACCATAAGTTTTAGAGCCTTAGGTAGAGCTGAGGTTCAATCCTGGTTCTGCCATTCATTAACTGTATGACTTTGGATAAGTCAGTTAGCATCTCTTAAGTCTGGAACTCCTCATCTCTAACGTGTGGCAAGTAATACAGGCCCTAATTTTTTTTTATTTGCAACTCACCACTCCCATCCTAAAAAAGAAGAACCTTTATTGGGAAGATAGGGGTGGTGGTGAATTTTGGTGCCAGAACTCATTTAATGTCAAAATCTGAACTGAAATGACATGAAACTATTCTAGTATCTGTTTATCTCTGTTATTAATCACCTATTATCTGTTATCAGTCACATTAATCAAAAGACATTAAATTGTATTTTAATATTTCCAAGTCATAGTAGCTTGACACAGTATAAGCTTATTTATCACTCACGCACAGTGAAATATGAGTGAGGATGGTGTTCTGTTCTGTGCAGTCATAACAGAGATCCAGGATTCTACTTTGCTTCAAGGCAAACTGAAATAAGTAACCTCACAATTTCCACAGATGGGAAGAGAGAAGATGTGGTCACTTCCACCAGTCTCCTGTTGGTTGAAATTCAGTCTTGGCCCCACCTATCTGAGTAGGAGGAGAGGCTGGGAATATGGACTGATCATGTGATCTTAAAGCAGAATGCATGGACATCGGACAATAGCACTCTCTGCTACATTTATTGTTGAGAGTCTCTTGGACAGCAAGGAGATCTAACCAGTCAATCCTAAAAGAAATAAACCCTGAATATTCATTGGAAGGACTGATGCTGAAGCCGACGCTCCAATACTCTGGCCACCTGATGCGAAGAGTCTTCTCATTGGAAAAGACTCTGATGCTGGAAAAGATTGAAGGGAAGAGGAGAAGGGGATGACAGAGGATGAGATGGTTGGATGGCATCACTGACTCAATGGACATGAGTTTGAGCAAACTCCAGGAGATGGCTGGTGTGTTGCAGTCCATGGGGTTGCAAAGAGTCAGACATATCTTAGCAACTGAACGAAAATAGTTTTACTGTACAAATGTTACACAGTTGATTATAGCATAATGCAGATCCTGCAGGAGACATTAATAATATAAAGTATATGCACAGTGTTGTGTGTCTAAAATCTGCAAGACTCTGAATGACAAATTCAGTTGGCTCTGAGGAATTCAGGTGAGGGACTGGGAATCTATATGTGCCTTATTGGCTGGGCTGGATGAAGCACAAGCCAGAATCAAGATTGATGGGAGAAATATCAATAACTTCATATGCAGATGACACCACTCTTATGGCAGAAAGTGAAGAGGAACTAAATAGCCTCTTGATGAAAGTGAAAGAGGAGAGTGAAAAAGTTGGCTTAAAACAACATTCAAAACATGAAGATCATGGCATCTGGTCCCATCACTACATGGCAAATAGATGGGAAACAATGGAAACAGTGACAGACTATATTTTTGGACTCCAAAAATCACTGCAGATGGTGACTGCAGCCATGAAATTAAAAGATGCTTACTCCTTGGAAAAAGAGTTATGACCAACTTAGACAGCATGTTAAAAATCAGAGACATTACTTTGCTAACAAAGGTCCATCTAGTCAAAGCTATGTTTTTGCCAGTAGTCATGTATGGATGTGAAAGTTGGACTATAAAGAAAGCTGAGCACTGAAGAATTGATGCTTTTGAACTGTGGTGTTGGAGAAGACTCTTGCGAGTCCCTTGGACTGCAAGGAGATCCAACCAGTCCATTCGAAAGGAAATCAGTCCTGAATATTCACTGGAAGGACTG
Source organism: Neotragus pygmaeus (assembly GCA_006410875.1). NCBI lineage: Eukaryota > Metazoa > Chordata > Mammalia > Artiodactyla > Bovidae > Neotragus > Neotragus pygmaeus. The sequence continues at coordinate 683,333 of SJYV01051165.1, forward strand.
ATGCTGAAGCTGAAAC
>SJYV01051165.1:684429-760378 GCA_006410875.1 Neotragus pygmaeus
AACTGACTCATTTGAAAAGACCCTGATGCTGGGAAAGATTCAAGGCAGGATGAGAAGGGGACGACCGAGGATGAGATGATTGGATGGCATCACCGACTTGATGGACATGAGTTTGAGTAAGCTCCAGGATTTGGTGATGGAGAGGGAGGCCTGGTGTGCTGAGTCCGTGGGGTCACAAAGAGTCGGACACGACTGAGTGACTGAACTGAACTGAACTGGCAGGCTAGCACAATTGCTAAGAGATGTATGCTGGGCCAAACTGCTTTAGTTTGAATCCCAACTCTCCTACTTTCTAGCTGTGCGACCTTGGGCAGATTGCTTTAGTTCTCTGTGAATCTGTTTCCTAATTTGCTAAAATGATGATAATCATACCTATGAAGATTAAGTTACTGTATGTAATTCATTCATCATAATGCCTGACTCAAAAAGAGTACTGAACAAGTCAGCTAGTTTTATTGTATGTAGGTATTATTAATACTATTTTTAATGTTATTTTCATATACTTAGTACAGTGACTGACAAAATAAGTGCTTGTTTTATAATCAGATTCAGAACTTCCTCTCCCAGCATTGCAGACAGAGCCATCATCTGGCCTGTGCTTAAATGTGTTCATTGTAAGATCACTGAGTAATAAAATGACCAGTGTCATTGTTAACTGGCTTCATTGGAAAAAATCTCCTTTGTAGTACCTGCTGTGATTAATATCTAATAAATATTGACCACACATTTGATGCCAAGCACTCAGCCAAGCCCTTAAGTGACATCACTTTGTCATCCTTCTATTATCCTGTGAAGTAGCTTTGTTTGCTGATGTTTCACGGTGAGGAACACTAAGGCTCAGAGGATCTCACGGGGTTTCAACCACTTGATGGCAAAAGGATTTTAAGCTCCAGTCATATCTGGATCCAGGGACCCTCCTGTCTTATCCACTCCACCCTTTGGTTTTAAGCAAATTAAGTAGGAAACTTTCATTTCCCTTTACGTTGCATCAGGATGGTTTCTGCTGTACCTCCCAGGATCTACTGTTACTCAAAATATGTTCATTTCTTAATCATGTCTACTTTCTAGAGACTTTTCACATAGCTAATCAATTTAGAAAAACAACTACAATAGCCTAGTTTTAAATTTGATTTTGATTTAACATTTATTAATTCATCCATTAGTTTGTCTTTAAAAAGACATTTTTTATCAACATGCTTATAGTATATAGCCATTACAACTAATTTCCCAAATTATCATCAGCATTCATCACAATTACTATGATGAATATTACATAAATATTATAATAGCAACATTAGGCATGGTCTCATATCATTAACACCAGACTACATTTACATGTGAAATTGGATACAATGTGCTGTGAGTAATTGACAGTACATTTCTAATATGTAAGTAATTTTAATTAATGAAATCACTAGCAGTCTCTGCCTTACCCATACCCTAGCTATGAAAGATTTTATTAGGTGAATTGGAATGTTTGATTTCTATGTTATGGCTAAACTAAGGCCATGCCAGAATTAATCTTGTTGGCAAAGTGCAGCAAACACTAATACAATGTTGTCACGGGTGATCATTGGCCGCCAAAAGTGGAAGAAATGTGATGGGGACGGGTGCCTATGACAGACTCACGTCTTCACTGATTGCTGTTGTCGCATTGCGTGCTGTTGCCAACCCATGGACCACTGCTGGCTTCTTGGTCCACACCTTTACTGAGCTACTACCAGCTTCTCCTCTTACTTTGTCAGTGATTTTTCTTGGTTACACTGTGAGATGACACACTGAGTTTCCTGGCCCAGAATAGTCATTTCAGTAGCGCTCAACCTGTGCAAGCATCTGGTGTGTGAGGAGGTACTTTGCTCACTCTGCCCCAGGGCCACTGACTGAATGACCTCTCAGGAGTTTGTGCCCCCTTTTGTCATCCTGGTGCCACAAAGTGTTGAGATGTTAGTGTGCCAATTTAATTTTTATACCTCCTGAGCTTGTCACCTCCTTCTCTCCAATGCCTTCTCCAGCTGACATCAGCCCCTANCCCATGGACCACTGCTGGCTTCTTGGTCCACACCTTTACTGAGCTACTACCAGCTTCTCCTCTTACTTTGTCAGTGATTTTTCTTGGTTACACTGTGAGATGACACACTGAGTTTCCTGGCCCAGAATAGTCATTTCAGTAGCGCTCAACCTGTGCAAGCATCTGGTGTGTGAGGAGGTACTTTGCTCACTCTGCCCCAGGGCCACTGACTGAATGACCTCTCAGGAGTTTGTGCCCCCTTTTGTCATCCTGGTGCCACAAAGTGTTGAGATGTTAGTGTGCCAATTTAATTTTTATACCTCCTGAGCTTGTCACCTCCTTCTCTCCAATGCCTTCTCCAGCTGACATCAGCCCCTATCTGAACTCTTGGGATGAAGAGCTGTTAATTGGACTTTTTGTTTCTTGGAACATACCTTATCTTCCCTGCTGAAAACTCTTCAATTCTTATCTTGCTCCTTACCTCCTGCAGTTCAGCCTCCTTGGCATCCTGCCTCAGAAGTGTGGAGATCTGCCCTTGGCCTCCTTACCTAGCTTTCCTGCCCTTTTTGCGTTTCATCTTCTAGGTGACTTAACAAATGTTTTCTCTTCATTCCCAGGCCTCTGCCTCACTCCCCACTGCTCCCCATCCTGAGCCCTTATCCTCTTTAGCAGCTCCTGCTTGTCCTTCAGACCTAGTTCATCAGGTCCATGGGAGGGATTCTCTGATACAGCCTACTAGTACCCTTCCTTGTTGATTCCACACCATCATCTGCTTTCCTTTATTCTCACACTCACTGAAATTTCTGTTCTGTGTAAGATGCACTCTTCCCAATTAAAAAAAAATGCATACCTTCTAAATTACCTGGTTACCATGATACATATTAACAATTCTTCACACAGTTCCAGTGTGTGAGTGGGGATTTCCTCACTCCAACACCAGATGTAATCAAGTAATCTCCAACACCAAATGTCTTACAGTTCAACTTACTTCTGATACTTTCTTCCTGGAGACAGAGCCAGATTCTACATGAAAGCCTCTTCCTGGCCCCCAACTTTAGATGCTACTGCAAGAATAGGTTGTCAGCCATGCTTCTGACCAATGGGCTACAGATTGGAGTTTCCAACAAATCTTTACTTGGGTTCAAGTAATTTGCTAGAGTAGCTCACAGAACTTCCAGAAACATATACTTACTAGATTACCAGTTTTTAAATAAAAGCATATTTAAGAGCTTTTAATAAAATTCCTAGATAGCTTACCAAGACTGAATCATGAAGAAATAGAAAGTATGAACAGATCTATAACTAGGAAATTGATTCAGTAATCACAGACCTCCCAAAGAGACAAGCCTAGTAGCAGATGGCTTCACTGGTGAATTCTGCCAAATATTTAAAGAACTAACACCAACCTTTTTCAAACTGTTCCAAAAAATTGATGTGGAAGAAACACTTCCAAAATAAGCCAGCCTTACCTGGTGCCAAAACCAGACCAAAAAAATCGCAAGAAAATTACAGGCCAATATTCCTGATACACACAGATGCAAAAGTTCTCAACGAAACACTAGCAAACCAAATCCAAGAGCACATTACAATGATTATACTCCATGACAAGGTAGAATTTATCCCCGGTGATGGAAAGGTGAATCAATACATGAAAATCAAGTGATATAATATTCCACATTGACAGAATTAAGGATACAAATCTTATGATCATCTCAACAGATGCAGAAAAAGCATTTGACAAGTTCAATACTCTTTCAAGATGTATACTGCCAACAAACTGGGAATAGAAGGAAAGTACCTCAACATAATAAAGGCGATATATGAAAAGGCCACAGCTAACATCACACTCAGTGGAGAAAATGGAAAACTTTCTCTCAGTATTAGGAGCAAGACAAAGATGTCCACTCTTGTTAAGAATTCTTAATAAAGTAATAAAAGGCTCAAAAAGCCAAAAACATTATACCACCAAACACAAATTTTCACCCTAACAGCACTAAATCCCTTTCAGTGTATCCAAAATCAAAGCATTATTTTAAAAAATGAAAACACACAGGAAACTTAAGACTTACCTCAAAACTTACAGCTCCATTGTGGTCCGTATCAAATGCATTGAACAGAAAATGTGCATATGTTGTAGAGTCTGAAATGTTGGAAATAAAATAATGATAAGTTACCATTTCATTATCCTACAAAAGATTTAGAGAGCATGTCCAAGCCTCTTCTACTCAGGAGAATATACTTTGACTTGTGGTTTCTTTGCTTTCTTCCCAGCTGCCCATCCTCTCCCAGTAGAGGGTTGTAATTTGAGGTTCATAGGCATGGGCCACCTACAGAGACTATTGATGACAGAAGCTCTCTAAGTTTCTGGATGGAATTTCTCTGAATACACAGGAGTCTTGGATGATGCTACTGACACTGGGATGAGTAATGTTACCTTAGGTGGGTGTGAGGCTTAAGCAAGTCAAATCTAGAAATTGATTAGTGCTTGGCAGGGACTATCTCTAAAAGAAGTGAAATAATAAAATACTAATAATGAGACACAGATGAATTGCTATTATTGGTGGTGTAATTATTAGTTCATCATTTTACAACCCAGATAAGGATACTGGGATTCAGAGAAGTATCCCAGTACTTCTCTGGGATAAGCCAAAGCCACACTGTCCATTAGCAGTAGAGTGGAACATCACTTAAGCATTTCTGACCAAAACGCCATGCTAGCCCATACCCAGTAAGGTTGCCTGATGAAGTGGGAACAGGAGTGATTTGGGAAGTTTCTGTGGTCATGTTGAAATGGACTGTGTGGTCCTAAAGTTTCCCAGTGGCAAGTAGTGGGGTGCTCCTGCTTTGCCTGGGTCCTGGGTGGGATTGAGGCCCTGGGCAATGGTAGACTGCTTGTCCTAGGGTCACAAGATGCTGCCTAAGGACGCTGAAGTTCTCTGAAATCCAAAACTTCCTCTGAGTTTGCTTCTAGTATGTTATTTCCCTCTAGATTTTTTCCTTCCTTGTCCCTTGTTTCCTTTGTCTCCATAATCCCCGAACTTTCTGCCTTTTACTTGAAATATATTATTTATATATTTATATATTTCTTATTGCTGTCTTTCCTTAGTGCAGTTTTCATTTTAAAGTCCCTCTGTGCTTGACCCTTGATCAAATGTATGTGATTATTTTAAACATTTCATCTCATGGGTTTTAGCCTTTTATCTTAACCTTTTTTATATTAAAAAATAGTAACCTTTTAGATCATTGGCTCTAGCCTTTTATCTTCTGTTTAAAACCTCATCTATTTCTATTTTATAACTTTTATCCTTTATTTTTATTGGGATTTAACAAAAGTTCTGTTCGCCTTTACTTTATGAATTGCTTTTTGAAGGCTGTCAAGAGACTAAGTCATAGAAGCAGTAGAGAATTTCTCTCTCCTGATAAAGGAGATCAGAAGTCGTGCAGACTTCTCTCCTAGCTTGCAGGCATCCATGGCTTTTGTAGGCATTATTTTCCTGAATGCTTCACCCCGCTGGTTAACTCTCTTGAAGACCATGTATTTCACGAGGTAAATGGTACACTCAACTTCTCAAAATAATGGTGACATTGTTTTTCATCTCTTACCTTTAAATATGATATAGTGGTTTAGTTGCTAAGTCACGTCTGACTCTTGCAACCCCATGGGCTATAGCCTGCCAGGCTCCTTTGTCCGTGGGATTCTCCAGGCAAGAATATTAGAATGAGTGGCCGTCTCCTTTTCCAAAATATGATATGAGGAACCACTTATCTTTAAACATATGAATTAATATGTTTTCAATGAACTGAACAGACACCACAATTGGGCCTTAGTGGTACATAAAAGGACTGTAAGTAGAGTGGATGTCCATCTAGTGTTGACAGGTTGCAGGAAGGAACCCTTTTGGGTATGGAGACAGGATTGTAATTGCAATCAACTTAGTGCGATTGTTGGGAAGTTCCATTAGAATTATCAAGAATTACCAGCCCCCCTTTTTCTTTACAAACATGTTTTGCTCTCAGCAATATTTTCATAGACTTCTTGAACTATTTAGTTCCCTATGGAGAAATGAGTTGACAGATGAAATGTTAAACTTATCTTCAGGGGGGGAAAAAAGGGATTTTGCCTATTTTAAAATGAGTTCATTAAGCAGATATTTTGTTACTTTATACAGTCAGGGTAAATGCCCTTACCTTAGCAAACAGAACTCACCATGAATACAAGGCACAGAACAAATAATCCTGGCAATTAAAAAAAATTTAAAACACCAAGATAACATAGGCATATAATAATTACCATTCTTATCAGATGGGGTTGTTTAGTTTAAACCTTGACTTATGGGCCCCACACTCTGAGAGTTTGCCCTAATGTGGTTCAGAGGACATCCTATTCCTCTAAATGTATCTTGGCAAGTTTCCTGGAAATGAAACCAGTTTTCCAGCCTAGATAGGTGATACCAGGTGGAGAGATGGTATCATCTCTCAGATGGCCCGCATTTGAATCTCAGCTCAACCAACTATTAATCATGTGGCCATGGCAAATTGTTTAAGCTCTCTGTAACTCAGTTTCCTCACCTACAAAATGATAACAATGTGTATTTCATAGAGTCATCATGAATACATTAAATGACATACTACATGCAAGTTCCTAGAACAGTCCTAGGCAAATGTTAAATGTTCACTAATATCAGTTATCATTGTTATTCCTTCATAGAAAAGTCACACTAATTTCAACCACCTCAAATAAATGTGATTTTTTTTTTACAGATTTAATATATTCCATTTGAAAAAGTTCCTATTGTGTGTGTGTGTGTGTGTGTGTACGAAATCTCTATTGTGAAAGGGTCTGAACTTCTAATTTAATGGAACTTCAAGCTCAGGGCTTCCCTGGTCACTCAGATGGCAAAGAATCTATCTTTATGCAGGAGACTCAAACTCAATCCGTGGGTCAGGAAGATCCCCTGGAGGAGGGAATAGCTATTCACTCTTGTATTCTTGCCTGGAGAATTCCATAGACTGAAAAGCCTGATGAGCTCCAGTCCATGNACTCAGATGGCAAAGAATCTATCTTTATGCAGGAGACTCAAACTCAATCCGTGGGTCAGGAAGATCCCCTGGAGGAGGGAATAGCTATTCACTCTTGTATTCTTGCCTGGAGAATTCCATAGACTGAAAAGCCTGATGAGCTCCAGTCCATGGGGTCACAAAGAGTCAGACAGAACTGAGCAACTAACACTTCATGTTCAGTGAAGACAAGTATCATTACTTCATGAAAAGTATTTAGGTTCTGACAGAGCTTGAATTTCTTCAGCAGGCATTTGAAGATAGTGAGTTTTTAAAGGAGAATGATGCTACTAGCTTTAGTGCTAAGGCATTGGAAGTGTCTGGTGTGCATAGAAATGGATTCTTCAGAGAAAAAGGAAACTGTTCACAAAAGGATCTCAGTCTGACTTCATCTGACTATGCTCTTCTTAAATACTCAGCAAACATTTGCTAAAAGGATGAGTAACTGGCATTCTGGAGTCTAGATTTCAGTACAGTTCGGGGTTCAAAATATCTAACAATAGTCTTTGTTCTTCCTGTGTGACCTGACATGTCTCCTCTGACCACACACAACTCTTTCCAAACAATGAAAACAGTTACTGAATTTCATATGCTGACTTTGTTCAGTTTCTCATAGTTATACTTGTGAAGCTGAAAATTAAATGTTGAAATTTTATAGATAGGGGACAAAATTTATGGAGTCTTAGACTAGGGAGGATCTTCCATACCATTTAGCTATTTATCTACATTTAACAAAAGTGGAAAATGGGTGTAGTTGATGTTAAGGATAGAAGCTATGGTCACCTCGTTAGCCAGTGGTAGAGTCAGTAATGAAATCAAGACATATCAACACTTACTCTTATAAATAAAGAATATTAGGGAATTCCCCTGCGGTCCACTGGATAAGATTTTAGGCTTTCACTGCTGAGGGGCTGGATTCAATCCCAGGGAGAAATTAAGACCCTGGAAGTCATGTGGCACAGCCCCCCCANAGGAAGCAGGGAAAGGATGCCAGCAGGAAAACTTAGGGTCTAAGACTGAATGGTGCACAGAGAAACTGGTAAATATACACGCAACTCTGGAACAGCACTGACGGTGACAAGACAATGTCTAATCCATGGAGTTAAACAACAGACCAACAGTTAAGTATTGGTAAGAATGTGGAGAAACTGGAATCCTGTGCACTGCTGGTGGGAACTTAAAATGGTACAGCTGCCGTGGAAAATGGTATGTTGGCTCTTCAAAAAGTTAAAGTAGAATTCCCATACAATCCAGCAATTTATGTTCTGAATATATACCCCCAATATTGAAAGCAAGGATTTTGAAGAGATATTTGTGCACGCTTATAGCAGTATTATTCACAGAAGCTGATAGGTGGAAGTAACCCAACTGTCCATCAACAGATGAATGGAGAAACAAAATGTGCTATATACACAACGTGATCTATACCACGGAATATCACCTGGCCTCAAAAAGGAAGAAAATTCTGACATATGCTAGCATACAGAAGAACCTTAAGGACAATATGGTAGGTGAAATAAGCCCGTCACAAAAGACAAATACCCATAAAGATGTCACTTATATGAGGTACTCAGAGTAGTCAAAATCATAGAGTCAGCAAGTAGAATTGTGGTGGCCAGGAGCGGGGGCCGGGGAATGGGGAGTTGCTGTTTAATGGGTGCAGATTTTCAGCTTTGCAAGCTGAAGAGTATTCTGGAGACTGGTTATACAACAATGTGAATGTACTTAACATTACTGAACCATGCACCTAAAAATGGTTAAGAAGGTAAATTTTATGGTATGTGTAACTAACTACAATTTTAAAAGACAAACTGAAACACAGGGCAACATTGACATAGGAGCCAAGCGGAAGGTGCCCGAAGCGCGTGTTCTCAATCCTGCATTGCTCGGGAAGAAGTAAAGGTATTGTTTTACTCTATTATGCTGTANCCCCCCCACCAACAATAAAAGAAAGAATGTTAGCCTAGAAAGAAAACTTGAGGATTCTTCTGTTCCACGTTTGGTAAATGAACAACCTGAGGCCCAGAGAAATAAACTGTTTGTCACACATCTTGGCGCTGGCAATGTCTATCTATAAACTCAGGACTCTTGACTTAGTCCAGTGCCTTTAACCCAACTATGCCCAGACCACAGTGATAATATCAACTAATCCCTTGATTGGAAAGGTCACTGGAATACATATTTCAGAATATTTGAACAAATGCACTTGGTTATCATGTTCCAGGTCTGTGGACTGAAATCAGTCTGGTTGATTTCTTTCTTCCCACCACCATCCCCTACTCCCACCTAAATTCATGCACAAGATAAAGAATTAGTTAATTGCATTTGGATATGCAATTCACGGCACTGTGACCGCAGTAAGGAGGGTTCACTCACTACGTGAGTTGTAGTTTCTCTTCACCATGTCCTCTATAAATCACCCTGAAAATTCCTAGAAATAGAAGTGTATTCAGTGGATGCAATTATTTAGGAAAAAGTACTTAAATTTTTATGTCCATAAAACTCATCTAAATGCCTCAAGTGCCTTACACAGTGGATGTTCAATAAATACTTGTTTAGATTCTTTTGACTGAAACTCATCCCTTCAATAACTGTTGATCGGGTGCCTCATATAGTCGAAGTAAGTGCAAAATTCCTACAACACATGCAGGGGTAAACCAGGAGACTGTAAGTTTCATGAGCTTTAAAAATGCCTGAAAGGCTTCTAAGCTAAGGCTTCCTTGTAGGTGGCATTGGAAAACACTGCTGTAATGATACAGGTAATGCGGTTTCCTCTTGGTTTGTTTTATAGGAGACATACTTTATCCCCTACAAACAGGAAGCCTCTGTTCAGTTCAGCTATGCTGATATCCAGGACTCCAAACAAGTTGTGCTTGGTAAACCATCCTACTAAGCTGTAGAGAAAACTCAAGAGCCTGACACAGTATAAATTGCAAGAGATTCTGGCAATACGACAAAGTCTCTTCCTGGAGGAAATGGTGAGACATTGTGATTTATGGTCCCATCATTGCTACCACTCCTAATGAGAGACATCTGTTGCTTTCAGGCCATCAAACTAAATAAATGACTTCACACAAGTGTGAGGACATCCTAACAGGGATTTGACGGCCACCAGAGAATACATTCTTTCTTAGGACATTTTCCCTTTTCTAGCAGCACTGCAAGATACAATTTGCATGCACGATATTAATTTTTAAAATTGCAAGTCATCTTTCTTTAAAATATTTCATTTTCTTCAGTAATGCTGTATGCTTTTAGATTTATGCATTCAATTAACATGAATATTCAAAGGATCTTTAAAAGTGCAAAAGTGATTTTTCTGCAAATCCCTTTGGACTTTATAACAAGACTCTCTTGCAAATTATTATGCTTAAGTAGATGTTCTCTAATGTTGAAATGTTATTTTTCAGATAAAGATACATTTTTAATGTGAAGTTGTATCCAATTTGTAGTATGTAATAACTTTCATTTGAGACAAGCAAAAAATAGCTAAAGGATTTCCATTTGTGCTAAGGGCTTTGATATTAATGCTTATAAATACATTGGCAGACAGTTTATAGTAAACATCATTCTTTCAAAAAATTCCATGGTTTTTAATAATTTAGAAATATGTATTAAACAAATGATATTCTAAATTCGTTATTAATGCAGACAATAGACCCTTTACAAGCCTGGCATCAGACCCAATACCTGTCTGTGGGTGGTTAGTAACAAGATGAGCTGGGGGAGTTGTCACCCATGACATATGCAAATTCATGTAATAATGGGTTACTGTTTGTTTTCTCAGAATTTTTATTTAATTCTTTGAAAAGTTCATCTTAAGGGAGAATTTCTACTTTGATAATCCATGCACAAAATCGTCTTCAACCTACTGAAATACATAAAGACAAAAATGAGTCGAGTTTTTGTGTGAAATAATAATATTCAAGTGTTGTATCCATTAAAAATGCTTTTACAGGTATCACCCCACGATGAGGTAGATGTCAGTCACTCAGCCACACATTCACTCATTTTTGCACCATTAGTGGGACTACTTGTCACTCGGTATTCCATGACCCGTGGATATAGCAGTGAGCAAAACAGACAAAAAAATTCCATTCCCTTGGAAATGACGTTCTAGTGGAAAAAGAGATGGTAAGCAACAACAACAATAAATAAAATACACATTATTAGATGCTTTTGAGTGCTAAAGAGAAAGCTAAAGCAGGAAAAGGGCACGGGGGATGTTTAAGGGGTTGAGGTTTAAGCCAGGGTGGCCAGAGGAAGCCTCACTGAGAAGGTGGGATTTGAATGAAAGCAGAGGTGATGAGATATTGAGATGGATGTTTGGTAGAAGAGAGATTCCAGACAGAGAGAAAAATGAAGTCAAAGGCCCAGGGGCAGGACTTCCCTGGTGGTCCAGTGGTTAGGGCTCTGCCCTTCCACTGCAGGGGGCACGGGGTTGATATCTGGAGGGGATGGGGAATAAGATCCCATATGTTGGTGCAATGCAGCCAAAAATTTTTTAATAGTAATAAAAAAAAGCTCAGAGGCAGCATAAAGGCTGGTGTGCTGGAGGAAGGGCAACAGGCCAGGGAAGCTGGAATGAGGTGAGCAAAAGAGAGGGTCAGTGAAGGATGAGGCAGAGAGAGAACAGGAGACAGTGACTGTGGCTTTTGCTCTGAGTGGGTGGAAGATTCTGGGCAGAGCAGTGATGCAACCTACATTTTACCAAGATAACTCTGGCTCATGTGAGAATAAACCATGGTGGGGGAGTAGCAAAGAGGGATAGGATCAGAAAGACTACCTAGAACACTGCAGTTATTTTGGCATCAGATGATAGTGAATCTTTTAAGTAGGAAAGAAGTAAAAAGGTGATGACTAGGAAATGGATGGATTTCTGTGCACCTCGGTTTCCACATGTATGGAAAGGGAGAATCGTAGCTAGGGTTGTTGGAAGGTGATGGGTAACACATGCCAGAGCCAGACATGTATTAGATGCCTGATGAATGGCAGCTCCTTCAACTCAGGTTCGGTTTATCTGGATCTTTTTTATGTCCTCCCTGTCGTTCAGCTGGTCTAATTGTGCCTACTACCATTCTTTAGGGCAGTCGCACTCCCCTTACATCATCAGCACCTCGCACACGGCTGGAAACATGGAAGGTTGCAGGACAAGTTTGAGCTGGACATCCTGCCAGTGATGAGCAATCAAAGGAGAGACTATAAGTTCCACTGGCAGATGTATCTCTTCACTCATCTCTAATATGTACACATTATCATTATGCTCTCTTTGTTTTCTTCCCAGTTAAAATAATGTCTAGAGTGATACTGATTTTCTTAGATGCAGGGGGAGGGGTGATAGTGAAGAGTTCCTGAAAGAGAGAGGAAGAGCAGAAAGGAGCAGCAGAAAGCCTAGATAAGACTCCAGAAATATCTGGGTTCTAACCTAGTAGTAGGTAGTTGCTTAGTCGTGTCTGACGCTTTGCAGTGCTATGGACTGTAGCCCACCAGGCTCATCTGTCCATAGGATTCTCCGGGCAAGAATACTGGAGTGGGTAGCCATTCCCTTCTCTAGAGGATCTTCCTGACTCAGGGGTCAAATCTGAGTCTCCTGCACTGCAGACAGATTATCATTTGAGCCACAGGGGATTCTAACCTAGATCTGTCATTTTGGTGGGTGTATGAGCCTGAGCTAAACATTTAGCTTCTCTAAGCCCTTGATTTCAGATCCAAAAAATTGAGGATAATTACACTTTCTAATTTTGAAAGTTGGGAGAATGAGACATTGTAATGCATGCGAAAGCTTTGTGGCTTTCAGGACCCATCCATCATAGTCAGAAAGTGCCATGCCTTTGAGAGATGTGGCAACAGGCATTCGGTAATACTACTTGTATTCAGCTGAAGAGTGAACTCTCAGATATTTGATAATTTGTACGTAGCTCACTTTTATGATGTATTGAGAATCACATGGGCAGCATGCTGTGTATTAATTCTTGGATGTAAAGATGAAAAATGTAGAGTCATGCCATGAAAGATTAAACCAAACTCAAGATTGCAAGCATAATTCTAGTTGAAAGTATGCTCACTGCTCCACATTTGTACCTACCTCCCTGTGGAAAGAACTGCGAGTAAATCTCTTTGAAGGTATCTTCATTAACAACCCCGCTGGGACATTCCTAGAGGAAGTGGAAGAGAAGTAATATAAGCAAAGTGTTCATAAAATGGATTTTTCTGCACATTTTGAAATAGGACTGTCTACTGTGCAAAGCTGAACCAAGAAAGTTATTCATCCATCCATCCATTATCACAAAAAGAATAAAAGTGTGCTATAAACTTCTCTTTGTTCCAGTTCTCACAGAATGAAAAAAAAGTTGCTGATGTAAAAATCTTTGCATAGTATCCACATTACAGCTGATCTGACGCATTAAAAAACACAGGGTTGTTTTTAAGAACATGTATATATGTTATCTATGGGTAGGAGGAAATTTGTTTTTCATTCAGCAAGAATACTACAAGAGGTTTCTGATATGGTCTTGACTGGACTTTTGTCTTGTGTCCTCTGCAGATGTGCTGGACACATGTCATCTTTAGTTAAATGTGAAAATGGTGTGCTTGCCTGGGTCTAAAGTGGCCCCACAAGCCTCCAGCAGGAATAGCTACAGATTGCTCCAGACTGCATAATAACAAATGGTAGAAATAAGTCACTTGAGTAAGGAAAGACCCCAAGATTTTTTTAAGTTCTAAAGAGGAGGGTGTAAAAGGAGGATGCCCGAATGTAATGAATTCCCACCTTTGTCCCGTGGTTGGAGTTATTTAAGACTGATGGATACTGACCACAGGAACCCCACTACTGTTGGATTATTGACTTGATGGGGCCAGAGAGCAAAGGTGCCCCTCTGAAATGGAAATTTTCTATTAAAGAAACTGAAATGTAAAATGTCATACAAAGTGAAAGTGAACGTGTTAGTTGCCTAGTCGTGTCCATCTCTTTGTGACCCCCATGGACTGTGGCCCGCCAGGCTCCTCTGTCCATGGAATTTTCCAGGCAAGAACACTGGAGTAGGTAGCCATTCCCTTCTCTGGGGGGTCTTCCCAACCCAGGGATCAAATCCAGTCTCCTATATTGCAGGCAGATTCTTTACTGTCTGAGTCACCAGGGAAGCCCAATGCCATATAAGGTCTGTCTTTATGCCGAGGTGAGGACTAATCAAGTGGGCTTGACACTGATGTAAGGGCTAAAAATGCTTTCACTCTTTGGAGTTTCAAAAACAATCTGGTTAGGAATCTGAACTGGAGAGATCGCTGGAACAGTCAAGACGGACAATCACAAAGTAATTTGACATCAAACCGCACGTGGGATGCTAACTGCATATCGAAGGTGGGGAAGTGGTAAGTTCTGTCTGGTCCTTCTGAGTAGCTTTTCAGGAACAGGCCCATTTTCTGTAAGCTCCCTCATTTCAGTTCTCACAGAACCTCCCTGGTCTACCAGCATCTCCAAGATTCACTGGGGGAGAATCAGAGGTATGCTAATTCCCCTGACATTAAACAGGGATATTCTGTGTACTTTAAATCTGAGGCTATTTCTGGGATCTTCAAAAATCATTTGCGGTCTTTAAAACTCTTAACTCTTGAAATCATTGTCCCCTCCTGAATAAACTTGATGTATTAATTTGATGTTTTCTTTTTCTAAAACTCAGTTACTCACAACTGTTATGTGCTTCACATGAGGAATTTTCTATTTTCTTCTTTGTTGGTTTGATAGGTTATACCTTTGATATATATAACAGGCTTGTCAATGTGTATTTTTCTCATTCGATTATTATAATGACATAGATAACTCCATTCACTGAAATGGAACTAGGTTCTGTGCCTTGTTACTCAGATCCAGTGGAAGAGCTGGAATGTGAGCTTGAAACTTTTCAAATTGTCACAAGGTTTTGTATTAAGTAAGCCCTGTGGAAGTAATGACCCCGAGGACCTAAGAGAATTGCAACAAAGGAAAGACAGCCAGAAACAAATTAGGAAAAAAAAAAAAAACAAGCAAGCAAATTATGATGTATACTTTTATATATCAATTTGTCTGGGCCATGATACCCAATTATTTGGTCAAACATTATTCTGGATCTTTCTATAAAGGTGTTTTTGAATGAGATTTACATTTAAATTGGTGGATTTTGAGTAAAAGAAATTATCCTCCAGCATATGAGTTGGCCTTACCTAATCATTTGAAGACCTGAATGGAACAAAATGCTAATTTCTCCAGAGCGAAAGAGAATTTTTCCAGCCTTGGGACCTGATAGGGAACACTGATTTTTCTTGGTTCTACAGCAGATTGCCTTTGAACTTGAACTGCAATTCCTTCTTGAGTTCCTGAATCTCTAGCCTGTCTCCCTCTTCCATCAGATTCTGGACTGGCTAAGCCTTCACAATCATATGAGCCATTGTTTAAATAAATCACTTTCTGTATACATACACATCTATTGGCTTTGTTCTTCTGGAGATTCTTGACTAGTACATGAATAAATGAACAATCAAGAGTTACAACTCCAAGAGGAAAGAAGATGGTGTGTATATAGTTCATCACTCAAAAGTTTTGACTAAATGACTTTATCTAGTTGGCAGCTACAGAACCAATTTTAAGAGCAAATAAGCACTTTGTAGTTAGACCCTCTCATGCATGGAAATTGTGATTGATTGGCTATTTATCTCTGAGCCATCTGCTGGGGATAGTAAGGAGAGAGCAAATAGATGGCTGTCTGCCATCAGGTGGTGAATATATGCAAGGTCAAAACTAGACACTTGCCTCAGAGTTCAAATGACTCTAGCAAGAGACAAAGATGGGAAATGAAGGGATACCTGCAGTTAGCAAACTCGTCAGCTATCTTTAGTCTCTAGATACATTTGATAGATATATTTTATAATGTGAATTGAAATTCAGAAATTGACAGTCTCATATGTGTTTGCTTTATGTTTAATCATATATCTGGGTCAGACAAAATACTTTCTCTGCCAACTGAAAATTCCTGGTCAAGTTCTAGGGTGGTAAGACTCAGCAAGCTAATTTGTCTTTATTCATCCTTTATTTATTACATTAATTTACAGCTTTAGCCCATACATATTGTAGGTCTATTATTCTAGGAACTTTTTTAAGAAATGAGGGAGCAGTCTTAAATAAGTTAAATGTCTTATCTTCATGAGACCTGCATCCAGATGGAAGAAGAAAGGTAAAAAACAATAAATGAGATGATAAAAATAATCCAGGAGTCAAAACTAAGATCATGGCATCTGGTTCCATCACTTCATGGCAAATAGATGGGGAAACAGTGGAAACAGTGGCTGACTTTATTTTTCTGGGCTCCAAAATCACTGCAGATGGTGATTGCAGCCATGAAATTAAAAGACGCTTCTCCTTGGAAGGAAAGTTATGACTAACCGNCTGATGCAAAGAACTGACTCATTTGAAAAGACCCTGATGCTGGGAAAGACTGAAGGCAGGAGGAGAAGGAAACAACCAAAGATGAGATGGTTGGATGGCATCACCGACTCAATGAGCATGAGTTTGAGTAAACTCCAGGAGTTGGTGATGGACAGGGAGACCTGGAGTGCCACAGTCCATGGGGTCACAAAGAGTTAGACATGACTGAGTGACTGAACTGAACTGAACTGTACTGATGCAAGGATGGGGGATGATTGTCAGGGGAGCCAACCAGGTAGTTAGAGGGTTAGAATTTTCAATCCCAGTCCTCTGACCTCCAGGGAGGGGAGAGAAGCTGGAAGTTCAATTCAATCACCAATGGATAATGATTTAATCAACCATGCCTATACCATGAAGCTTCCACAAAACCCCAAAAGGACAAGTTCAGAGAGCAACTTCAACATTGGTGAACACATTGAGATCTGGAAATAGTGGGAAGGTAAAGATATTTTTAAAATTCGTCTGAGGACTTAATGTGCATGTAATATGTATATGTATATATTTGTTATAACATAAGTGAATGACAAATCTAGACAGTGTGTTGGAAAGCAGAGACATTTCTCTGCCAACAAAATTCTGTATAGTCAAGGCCATGGTGCTGGAGAAGACTCCTGAGAGTCCCTTGGATAGNTGTAATATGTATATGTATATATTTGTTATAACATAAGTGAATGACAAATCTAGACAGTGTGTTGGAAAGCAGAGACATTTCTCTGCCAACAAAATTCTGTATAGTCAAGGCCATGGTGCTGGAGAAGACTCCTGAGAGTCCCTTGGATAGCTAGGAGATCAAACCAGTCAATCTTAAGGGAAATCAACCCTGAATACCCACTGGAAGGATTGACACTAAAGCTGAAATTCCAGTATTTTGGTCATTTGATGCAAACAGCTAACTCACTGGAAAAATTCCTGATGCTGGGAAAGATTGAGGGCAGAAGAAGAAGGTGTCAGAGGATGAAATGGCTGGATGGCATCACCAATGCAATGGACATGAACCTGGGCAAGCTTCAGGAGATGGGAGGGACAGAGAACCCTGGGGTGCTGCAGTCCATGGGGTCGCCAAGAGTGGGACACAGATGGGCGACTGAACAGAAACATGAAATGCTTATTGAGTATGAATCCAACTGCTTGTTAATTATTTACTATATTACAATGTGACTGGAGTGCCCCCAGATCAGATTTAAAGTCTCTTTATGCAAGGATGCTTAAGCAAATTGTATTGTTTGATTGCGTTATATGCTATAGCTGTATCATAATTGTTTTCATATATTTAAATTTAGGAAAGTGACTTTTATCTTCTTAATTTTTAAAATATGAGCATATCAAACTACGTATAGTATGATTATCTCATAACCAAGATAATGTTTTATCCTTTGAGATTCAAAAATATTTCCCATTCATTAGTTGATTAAATTGTGAAAACAAAACACCCCACCACCTCCAGTAAGGATGACTGGAAAGATAGATGATGTGAATTTAGTGATACAATAAAGATGATGGATGGAGAGTCTGATTCTCAGAGACATATAATTGGGAAGCCTGACTGTCTTCACCTATTATTCCACCCTGTTTAATATGTAATCCAATTGGAAAAGCATAGGCTTTTGTAAATTAAATTTCCACTCCCCAGTTCTCTGGTTTGAAACTGGGGTTGCTTTGAAAAGTTGCTCTCTTAGTTGCCTGACAACTTAAAGATACCTCCATATTCTACACTAGTAGGAGAATTTTCAAAATTTACATGGTGCCATGCTGGGAACTTGTATTACTCTTATCACTAGGTTCTGTTTGTGGACTTCTCTGCTCCATTTAGAGTTGGTAAATACCTGAAATCAGGGACTGATTCTTATAGAGCCCAGCATTTTTTCCAACAGAGTATTAAAAACATCTATCCTGAATGGATATACACTCAAACAGTTGCTGCCTTTTAAAAGATTAGAAAATAAACTTGCTCTGGCAGTTTCCTCTAAAACTTGTGTGCAAGATTTTAGAACTTCTTGCACTCCAAAACATTTTTTCCCCTGTAATTCTTCTGCTCTCTTCTATCCAGTTTTGATGAGGGACATTTTTGATGCCTTGTGCTGTGTTGTTCAAGGTCACCACTTTCTCTTAATCTTGGCTCCACTTCCCAATCCTTGTGACCACGTATTATAATTATAATAACAAATTAAGGGGAGACCACCAGGGTCAAACGAAAACATTTCTTAGTTCAATACAAATTTTAAACACCTTACTGTATGTAACAATTGGATTGTTAAAACTCATTTTAAAATAATAGGATTAGCCCCTCAGTTTTCAGAGTATACAAACTGATCACTAAGAAGTAAAACTAGTTTTACTTCTAAATTACTAAAACCAATTTAAATTATAGATTTTTGTTCTCATATTTCCAAGTGTTTGAACACCTAGTGAGTCATTTATTCTCTTTTAGTCTGTTTCATTTGTAAAATAACCTTTAAGAAATACTGATATCACAGGGAAATAAAACAAATGAAAATTAAAATAGATAATGTATGAAAAGGAAAAAAAAAAAAAAACAACTGGATACAACCAATATGTTTGGTATTTTGCCGCTTCCAAAGTTTGCGTTAAGAACTTTCTGCATTCCCTGAACATACTCCTTGGAGCTCAAGTGATTAAATGTAAATTTCAGATTGGAAAAAAAAAAGTGGAGAAAGACTTTCCTATGTAACACTGGAAAAGAGATGAGCGCTGGGTGATACTCAAGATTCAACTTGGCTGCTTAAGTATGGAGATGTAGGCACATTCTCAGCCCCAGAAGGTTGCACCATTACCATGATGAAGGAGAAATACAAGTTATGAGGCACATTTTCTCCTCAGCTCTGGCTCCATTCTCTGTTTGGAAGCAGCAAATATTATGTGAGATATACAGCCAAAACAGAAAACCCTAAAAACCAAAAACTAGGCTCAAGTTTAAGCTGTACTAACAAAGAAATCATTGAAATGTCCCAAGACTGTGTGTCTCAACCTATAAAATGTGAAAAGTAATAGCATCTTAGAGTGAAGAAATGCTAACTCATTGATATTATGTATATAAAGATCCTAGCACTATTCTAAAAAATTGACAAATGTTGGTTTCTTTTAACATTCTCTTCGCAGGTCACTTAGGTTGACTCTGCAAAATGAAGGTTCCCCAGACTTTGCAGGAAAAGGCCTCCCAGCCTGTAGGGAAGCTAAATAAATGTGTTATGCTATGTTATTTATTTAGCTGTGCCAGGGCTTAGTTGTGGCACATGGGATTTTAGTTGCTACGGATGGGATCTAGTTTCCTGGCCAGAGATCAAACCCCGCCTTCTGCATTAGCAGCATAGAGTCTTAGCCACTGGACCACCAGAGAAGTGCCCTAGTTATTTGATACAAAAAGTGAGGGTGAAACTCTTAGTCACTCAGTTGTGTCTGACTTTGTGCCCCATGGACTGTAGCCCACCAGGCTTCTCTGTCCATGGAATTCTCCAGGCAAGAATATTGGAGTGGGCAGCCACTCCCTTCTGCAGGAGATCTTCCTGACCTTGGGATTGAACCGGGGTCTCCTGCATCGCAGGAAGATTCTTTACCTTCTGAGTCACCAGGGAAATCCTAAAGAGTCTTTGAAAAAGGATTTTCCCAACTTTATGAAAAAGAGGGTTCATTTAGTTGACTTACTGTGTCAATTACAACACAGTTAAATTCTACAGGTACTCAAAACCATTTGAGGAAAGAAAGACCAAAGTGTCCAGAGAGCAGGCGTGTGTATCAGTTTCCTGTTGCTGTAAAACAATATCAGAAACTTGGTACTTATAACAACACAGACTTAGTACCTCACAGCTCTGTAGGCAAAGTCTATCATACTGCTACTGCTACTGCTAAGTCACTTCAGTCGTGTCCGACTCTGTGCAACCCCAGAGATGGCAGCCCACCAGGCTGCCCTGTCCCTGGGATTCTCCAGGCAAGAACACTGGAGTGGGTTGCCATTTCCTTCTCCAATGCAGGAAAGTGAAAAGTGAAAGTGAGGTTGCTCAGTCGTGTCTGACCCTCAGTGACCCCATGGACTGCAGCCTACCAGGCTCCTCTGTCCATGGGACTTTCCAGGCAAGAGTACTGGAGTGGGGTGCTGTTTCTCCACTCAGGAACTCACATTCAAATGTTGCCTGACTCTGGTTCTCATCTGGACCTCACAATCTTTTTCTAAGCTCATTCAGCTGGTTGGCCGAATTTAGCTTCTTTTGGTTGTTAAGACTGAAGTCCTTGTTATCTTGCAGGCTATTACCCATGTGGCCTCTGTTCACTTCCTTTTCACGTGTGTGTGTTAGTCACTTAGTCATCTCTGACTCTGTGAACCCATGGACTGTAGCCTGCCAAGTTTCATGGGATTCTCCAGGCAAGAATACTGGAGGGGTTGCCAAGCCCTCCTCCAGGGGGCCTTCCCAACCCATGGATTGAAATTTGGTCTTCTGCATTGCAGGCAGATTCTTTACCATCTGAGCCACGAGGGACGCCCTTTTCTTTTCACATAAGTTCCTGCATCTTCAGGTCATTAAATGCGTGTTATGTTCTTCTCACACTCTGATTTTCCCTACTTCTCCTATAATTTAAAGGGCTCATGTGAAGAGATCAAACCCAAGAGTGTCTCTGTATTTTAAGTTCAACTGAGTTGGAGCTCTAATACACCCCCGCCCATGGCAATATCTGGATTGGTATTTGGCTGAATAACCAGGAGACAGGACTTTGGGTGGGTTATCTTAGATCTCTGCCTACCGTGCCTGCTTTGTCTCAGTATGGGTTGACTTTGGTTTTCTTAGCAGTTTCTGTTTAACAATCTTTTTAATAGTTACATTCACTGTAAATCAAACAATAGAAACTCTTCAGATTTGTACAAATACTGTACTATTTTGACTGCAGCTAGCAACTATACTATTTGGAGCCTTAGTCTAACTAGATTTAGAAGGAATATATCCTGTCAGGGCTGTGCTCAGCAGTGTACAGGACCAGGGAAGACTGCAAATCTGCATGTCCTTATTACGAATGTTATGAATAGTATTCCATATGCAGAGTTATGCCCTGTCCTTACTTGTTTCTGCTCTATATCACCAAGGTCATTATGCAGATTTTATGAATTGATCAAATCACTTTCAAATTGGCATGCCATCAGCTTAATGATACTGGGGAAAAAACTGAATTAAAATATTTACTTAAAAGAATCGTGTAATTTTTCATCAGAGAGAGTAAAACACTAAGACAATGATGTACATGTTCAGACAACAATACCGTTGTAAGATAATACATTTCCTGGAGCTTTGCAATAATTGTATTCTCTCTCAGTCTAATTTTCCCACCTACAAAATTGCCTAGATTCTGGCTCCTTGATAACTTCATTGTGCCTGTCATCTCTTGGCTTCGTATGTGAGAATATTTATTTTTCTCATTTTGTAAGCCCTTTTTATTTATTGGTTTTCAGTTCTTTATAGTTAAAGGCACTTTAACATAAGCAATAACCTCTTGTCATTTTATTACATCTCTGTATAGATTGGGAAAATGAAAATGAGTTCTTTTTACTGCTTGCTGACAAATATGATGGACATTCTACTCTACCCAAAACAAACTAGGGATTATAGTGATATGTGTGTGTATGTAGTTGATTTGATTTGTCTAGGTCCAGATGTTTCAAAAACCCATTCTAAGGTATATCTAAAGAAGCTGTGAAAGACTGTAGAGGTTGGAGGATTAACAAAAGGGATGTTTAATGATCACCCGTGGTCTGCTGAGCCTGGTTCTTGATACATGTCATCATTAAATCCTCATAACAAGCAGAGGAAGTAGATATTTTCTCACATGATACAAAAGAAGTGAGCAGTCAGAGGAGTTTAAGAAAGTTCCCCAAGATCACACAGACATTAAGCAGTAGTAAAGATCTGAACCTGAGTTTGACTATAAAGCTTTATACTTTACAAAGCTGTCATTGTGAAAGGCAAATGTAGCTATAGAAAAGAAAAATAAACCAATAGAGAACTAATTATCCTAATTTTTTATCCCTATTAATTCACCAAAAAATCATTAATCATTGATTCAACAAATATTTCTAAATCACCAAGAGCAATTATCATATTAAGTGAAATAAGTCAAAGACAAATACATGATTTCCCTTATATGCAGAATCTTAAAAAGAAAAATGGATACAAATGAAGTTATGTTCAAAACAGAAGCAGACCCACAGACTTAGAAAAGGAACTAATTGGGGATGGGGAGGGATAGTTGGGGAGTTTGGAATTGACACAATACCATACAGCTATATTTAAAATGGATAACCAACAAGGACCTGTTACAGTGCACAGGGAACTCTGCTCAATACTCTGTAACAATCTAAATGAGAAAATAATTTGAAGAAGAATAGATACATGTGTATGTATAACTGAATCACTTTGCTGTACCCTTGAAATTAACGCTGTTAATTGATTCTACAATTGCTACTACAAAATAATTTTTTTAAACAAAGGGAGCAATTAGCCAGAGTCTCAAAAGCTGCCTGAGAGGAGAGTGTGTCGACCCACACTGCTTCTAGGCTTTCAAGGCTGGCACGGTGGCCCCTGAGACCCCTCGCCTGGTTACTGTCAGTCACAGCACTCATCACAGGGTCCTCTGGAACTCAGAGGGAAGTCGGGTGAGCAGCCTTTCTCCGTGTATTTTATTACAGTGTTTAGACACGAGGGGGCAGCAGTGTCCTCCAGGATCGCTAGAAACTCCATCTCTAGTACATAACACTTTGCCAGTTCTTTCCACAAGCTTGGTGCAAGTCTGGTTAAATTTCTTTCCAGAAAGCTATTTCCTCTTTATGAAAGGTGACAGGAGAGCTCCTGTTCCCAAATCAGGTAGAAACAAAATTAACTATTTCAGGGAAAGGTTCCCAGAGGCTATCTCTTTTCCGAGATTTGGTGATGGACAGGGAGGCCTCACGTGCTGCAGTCCACGGGGTCTCAAAGAGTCGGACACAACTGAGTGACTGAACTGAACTGAAGTCAGCCTAAAATTGCAATCTCTTTTTTAGCAGTTGGGCCACTCTTAATTTTAGTCATCAAAAATTTGTAGATTGTAGGTCTAAGTAAACAAGTAAGCAAACAAGACAACCACAAAAATTCTCAAATTTCAGTCTGAAAATCTTATAAATTTGCGTTTAAGTGTATATGGGCTCNTCAAGGCTGGCACGGTGGCCCCTGAGACCCCTCGCCTGGTTACTGTCAGTCACAGCACTCATCACAGGGTCCTCTGGAACTCAGAGGGAAGTCGGGTGAGCAGCCTTTCTCCGTGTATTTTATTACAGTGTTTAGACACGAGGGGGCAGCAGTGTCCTCCAGGATCGCTAGAAACTCCATCTCTAGTACATAACACTTTGCCAGTTCTTTCCACAAGCTTGGTGCAAGTCTGGTTAGATTTCTTTCCAGAAAGCTATTTCCTCTTTATGAAAGGTGACAGGAGAGCTCCTGTTCCCAAATCAGGTAGAGACAAAATTAACTATTTCAGGGAAAGGTTCCCAGAGGCTATCTCTTTTCTGAATATTAACTCAGAGAGTTGGTGATGGACAGGGAGGCCTCGCGTGCTGCAGTCCACGGGGTCTCAAAGAGTCCGACACAACTGAGTGACTGAACTGAACTGAAGTCAGCCTAAAATTGCAATCTCTTTTTTAGCAGTTGGGCCACTCTTAATTTTAGTCATCAAAAACTTGTAGATTGTAGGTCTAAGTAAACAAGTAAGCAAACAAGACAACCACAAAAATTCTCAAATTTCAGTCTGAAAATCTTATAAATTTGTGTTTAAGTGTATATGGGCTCTGGTTACGTGGCTATTTATTGGGGTAAAATTTTAAATCCTCCATAAAACATGAATAATAATAATAATACCTATCTTGAGGTTATTATAAGTTTTAAAAGTATAACCTACATACAGTGTTTAGTGTGATATCTGACATTAATTATGATGGGGATTATTTCTATAGTGGTAGGAATATTCATTATGAACCTTTTCAGTTTTCGTTGCTTTTTCACTTAATCAAGGATATTAAATTTATCTTATCTTTATTACATGCCATCTGCTATTTATCTCAAAGGTATCTTATAATCCCAAACCAATCTTTCATTTTCTTAGTTTCTCTAAGATACAGCTTTTGAAATTTGATGTCCCTAGCCTAAAATTCACTCATATCACTTACCAGCTGTGGGAGTTTGAGTAAATTACTTAAAAATTTTCCCCTCCTTCATTTATTCATCACATATATTTGAAAATATAGTATGCATCGGAGAGTGTGGTGAGTGTTGGGGATAAAACAATCAAAAAGACACATGAAGGCCCCATGGGGAGTTTACAGTGTCAGAGAAGGCACCCGGAAAGCCAAGAGCTGAGCAGCTAGTCATTTGGGGTTGTGCTAAATGCTACAAAGGAAGTACAGGAAGACCTACTTGCAGAAACCCCACTTTTCAGCCTGGGTAGAAGCCAAGGACACATGCATAGCCTGGGACACGTTCAAGGACTGCAGAGATGACAAGTGAGCCAGAAGTAATAGTCTCAGGCAAAGTTAGTTCATTCAAGGCCTGCTAGATGTGCTAAGGATCTAGGTCTTTGCCATTCATGTGATCGGGATAATATGCCGGTTTACAGACTCTGAAGAGAATTAACATAATTTATATACAATGCCCAGCAAAAGTCTCAGTTATATTCTACATAATCAATATTGCTGCTTTTTTACCTTGTCCTATCAGAGCTGAATTTCTAACAGCTATAGTATCTATTCAACACATAATTATTTAGCATCTGCTCTGTACTAGGCTCTCTGCTGCAAGCTGAACAAACAGAAGAGGATAAAGAGACACGGTCTTGTCCTTACCCCGGGTCTTTCCACTGGTTAGGTATTACGTTCCTTATGTTATGTGACTTTATCTCAGCTGAACAAGAGTTTCAGCATAACTGAGACATGAAATCTCTTGCTCTCATCTCCCGATACATTGCTGTGGATTACAGTGTAAATAACTCAGGATTATTCATTGTAAGTAGGAATTATTCCTATGCCTTCCTTCACTTTAGCTAATGATCAACAATAATGATGATAATTTCTAGACTTCCCCGGTGGTCCAGCGATTAAGACTCTGACTTCCGGTGCAGGGAGTGTGGGTTTGATCCCTAGTTGGGGAACTAAGATCCCACATGTTGTGCAGTTCAGCCCCCAAAAGATGATAGTTTCACAGTGCATACTTGTACATGGTACAGTTGATTAGGTTGGATCTATATACTATTGAAAGGGCTAACATGGCCTCTGTGATATATTTGAGGTGCCAGCATGGTTCTGGAGGACTGGCACACTAGCATGCTATTAAATGTAACTAATGCCTGTGTGGCTTTGTTTACTCTAAAACTGAAGTAATCTAACTCTTCTCTGCTTACCTGTTTTAATATATTTAGTGCATGCATATTTATTTATTTAACATATAAAAATCTTGACTTCTCAAAAATATTCCAGATGTAGAAAAGAACCATCAAACCATCAAATCACGAAACTCTACCACTTTTACTCCTCATTTGTATCTACACTCTTTCATTTTTAGAGCTCAAAGATATTTAAGACATTTATTTGCAAATATGGTGAAACCATTATTTCAAATCAGCAAGAGATCCACTTCAAAATTCATGTTATATAAGTTTGTGAAAATTTTTATTCTCTCTAGTGAGGCATAAAGTTACAGGCTTTAGGTTCTTGCCACATACTGTAGAAAAACAATGCATATTTTTTTTCAGCAACTCACAGATACTTTAATTTTCTGGTTCATCAGCCTTAGGGCTTCCCAGAAAGAGATTAATGCTTGAATTTCATTATGATAACTTTACCTCATGTTTTTTGTTATTTTTGTTGAGAAATAAGAAGTCTCGAGGGCTTCCCAGGTGGCTCAGTTGTGAAAGAATCTGCCTGCAATGCAGGAGATGTGGGTTCGATCCATGGGTTGGGAAGATCCCCTGGAGGAGGAAATGGCAACCCACTCCAGTATTCTTGCCTGGAAAATCCTATGGACAAAGGAACCTGGCAGTCTCCATGGGGTCACAAAGAGTCAGACATGACTGAGCCATGGAGCATGGGGAGTCTCAAATGGTCTGGCCTGATAGAACATTTTGAAAACATTGCTGAAACCATTTGCATATTTTAAGGGTGAAAGAGACTTAAGTTTAGCGGATACAGGGAAGCAGTCAAGAGAGGATCGGGAGAAATTACAGATACAGACAGAGAGGGAGCAAGATATCAGAAGGAATGGGATTAATAACACAGGGAAATAGAACATCCTTTTCTTTTGTACTGGAAAGAATAAACCAGTAAATAAATCTGAATCAAATACCAATGGTTCTCTAGACCTTGAGCTAGGAATTGAGGATGGGTGGTGATTGATAAAGACAGACAAAATACCTCAGTTCATAGCTCTCTGTGGGAGAAAAGATATTTCTGTAGATGAATTGATTGATGCAATCAGGAGAGCTTTGTAGGATGTGACGGTATATAACTGAAGTTAAAGGTAGATGAAGAGATATCTCGGGCTTCCTTGGTGGCTCAGATGGTAAAAAATCTGCCTGTAACGTGGGAGATCTGGGTTAGATCCTGGGTTGGGAAGACCCCCTGGAGGAGGTCATGGCAACCCACTCCAGTATTCTTGCCTGGAGAATCCCCATGGACAGAGGAGCCTGGTGGGCTACAGTCCACGGGGTCACAAAGAGTCGGACATGACTGAGCAACTAGTCACAGCACACAGAAGAGATATCAGATCATGGAAAAATAATGAGACTGTCAACTTGTGTGTGAAAATTCTAAATAAGCAGTGACAATTAGGCAAGCAGTCAGTGAGTGAAGAGAGATTATTGGTTGATCCCTGAGTTGGCTTTATGCCAAACGGGTATTGAAATAGGCTATAGGTGAAAAATCTACCCCTGCCCTCACCCAGCCCTGCAGAAGACACTAATCCCTGGAAACTGCAAATATCATCTTATGTTTTGCAGATTTAGTTAATTTAAGAATTTTGAGATAGAGAGATTATCCTGTATTACCCAGGTGGGTCCTAAATGCCATTACAAGTGTCCTCTAAAAGAGAGGCAGAGAGATTTGATACACATGTAAGGGAGGAGGCAATGTGAAGATGAAGCAGAGAGTGCTTTGAAGATGCTGGTCTTAAAAATCAAGTGGTGCAGTCACAAACCAAGGAATGCTGGCCCCATCCAGAAACCAGAAGAAGCAAGCAGTATATTTTCTCCCAGAGCCTTTGGAGAAAGCACAGCCCTGCCAAGACCATGATTTTGGCTCAGTGTTACTGATTTCAAAACTGTTGCCCTCAGTCCATGAGATTAAAATGTCTATTGTTTTAAGTCACACATGTTATGGTGTTTTGTTACAGCAACTCTAGGAAACTGATATAGAATGATTATAGAGCAAAAGACAAAAGGTAAAGTGGTAGGGATGCTCAAGAGGTGTATTGAATGATGGTTGCCAGATAGTCTAAATAATATGAAACTGGGAGACCACACAGGAGCTGGTAGTAACAAAGCTCTGGTTTGCAAAGTCAGTGGGCAGGATGCACTAGGTGATACGGCCCAAGACAATCGAATAGATGGAGAGTTGTCAAAATGACAAAACTAACTAAAGATTTCAAGAGCTGCACATTTTCAGGTGAAGCTCAAGTTGTACCCATCAAAGTGAAAAGTGGAATGGAAAAGAAAATAATGGTGTTTAAAAAGTAAAAAAAAAAATACTGAAGCTCAGGTGGGTGCCTGTTAGGTCAATGTATCAAGAAGATTTTAAATTCAGAGATCAAAGTCTTGACTGAGGATGCTAACAGTGATTCTGAAAGTGTTAGCATAGGATACGCTGACTTTGGCTTCCTGTGGTTCTGTTCCAGTCTACTGTCTTACTTGCTTGCTTGAGGTAGTGTCAATCCCTCATTTCATATGTTGCAGGTGGGGCTGTCCATCTCAGTACATACCTTTCTCCCTGGCTACAGGGCCAGCTCACTGTTGCAAGCTTGTCCAAGAGAAATTCTCCATCCCCTGAGTTACAGTGATTAGTTCAGGTATGTCGTGGGACCAAAGTTAGATCCTTCCTTATCAGGACTAGCAGAGAGCAGAGAAGAGACAGAATCCTAACGATATTATTAGAGCCTTGATCCAGCTTGCCTGATGCTATAATTATTTCTCTATTCCAGTTATGTGATCCAACTAGAACTTTTAAAATTTTAATTGTAGATACTTCAAACTGTACCTTAAGGATAAGAAATTATTGAATAAGGCAAGAAAAGGAAATACAGGTTGGGAAGGAAGGCATAAAATTATCTTTGTTCTCATATGACATCTTCATCTACGTACTAAAACTGAAAGAAATCAACCGAAAAATTCCTGGAACTAACAAACAATTAGTTCCAAAGTCACAGAATGTGAGGTTAATATTTGAAAGTCAATTACTTTTCTATATGCCAAAGATGAAAAAGTGAAGACTGAAATTTTAAAAAATGATGTAATTCACATTGGCACCCCTGAAATGAAATATTTAGGTATAAATCTAGCAAAATACATATAATTTCTGAATGAGGGAAAATGTAAAACTCTGATGAATACAATCAAAGAACAGTGAAACAGATGGAGAGACATTCCTTGTTTGTGGATAGAAAAATTCAATATTGTCAACATGTCAGTTTTTTTCCAACTCAGTCCACAGATTGAATGCAACCCCAATCAAAATCCCAGCAAAGTTATGTTATGAATATTGACAAGCTTATTCTAAAGTTAATGTAGAAAGGCAAAGGACCCAGAATAGCCAATAGGAACGAGAAGAACAAAGTTGAGAGACTGATGCCATCCTACCTCAAGACCTAGTTTGGAGCTACAGTAATCAAATGAGTGTTGTGTTGATGAAAGAATAGACAAATAGACCAATGGAACAGAATAGTAAACCCTAAAATAGGCCCACATGATATAGTCAACTGATCTTTGACAAGCAGCAAGGGAAATAAAATAGGGTGAAAATAGTCACTTTAGCAAATAGGACTATAACAATTTGACATTCAAAGGCCAAAAAAAAAGAAAAAAGAATCTAGACACAGATGTTAAATCCTTCAAAAAACTAACTCAAAATGGATCACAGACCCAAATGTACAACATAAAATTGTAGAACTCCCAGAAAAAGTAGGCAAAAACCTAAATGACCTTAGATATGGTGACATCCTTTTAAGTACAATGCCAAAGACAAGAAATATTACATAAGAAATATTTGATAAGCATATACAACTGGTCAATCTTTTATAGCTCCCTTTCACTACTCCTTTCTCTTTTGTGGCATTTTATGAGAACTATTTCTTGCTTACTTATGTTTATGTATTTGAATTTATCACTACTCGTGNAAGACAAGAAATATTACATAAGAAATATTTGATAAACATATACAACTGGTCAATCTTTTATAGCTCCCTTTCACTGCTCCTTTCTCTTTTGTGGCATTTTATGAGAACTATTTCTTGCTTACTTATATTTATGTATTTGAATTTATCCCTACTCGTGTTTTTATGAAATTAAAAGACACTTCCTCCTTGAAAGGAAAGCTATGATAAACCTATACAGCATATTAAAAAGCAGAGAAATCACTTTGCTGACAAGTTTCATATAGTCAAAGCTATGATTTTTTCAGTAGTCATGTATGGATGTGAAAGTTGGACCATAAGGAAGGTTGAGCAGTGAAGAATTGATGCTTTTGAATTGTGGTGCTAGAGAAGACTCTTGAGGGTCCTTTGGACTGCAAGGAGATCAAACCAGTCAACTTTAAAGGAAATCAACCATGAATATTCTTTGGAAGGATTGATGCTGAGGCTGAAGCTCCAATACTTTGGCCACTTGATGTGAAGAGCTGACTCACTGGAAAAGACCCTGATGCTGGGCAGGAGAAGAAGGTGGGTAACAGAGGATAAGATGGTTGGATGGCATCACTGGCTCAATAGACATGAGTCTGAACAAACTCCAGGAGATAATGAAGGACAGGGAAGCCCGGCATTCTGCAGTTCATGAAGCGGCAAAGAGTGAGATACAATTGAGTGACAGAACAACAACAATGTGGAAACAATAAAATGATCCATGATTGTCAGGGGTGAGGGTGGAAGGTGGATAAACAGGCAGAGTACAGAGAAATTCTAGGGCAGTGAATATACACCGTATGATATAATGGTGGATATTTTACTATACATTTGATCAAATCCATAGAATATAGAAAACCAAAAGTGAATCTTCAACTAAGCAATAGACTTTGAGTGATTATGATGTGTCAGTGTAAGTTCATCCTTGGTAACAAACGTACCATTCTTGTGAATGATGCTGATAATGGAGGAGGCTGTGCATTTGTGGGGTTTGGATTTATGGGGAATCTCTGTATTTTCCTTTAAATTTTGTTCTGAATCTTAAACTGCTCTAAACAAAGTTGATCTTAGAAACTACCCAGAATTAGTTTTTACTACACATACTCCACAATATCCTAATCTGTAACACAATGTCTCTTTTCTCCCTGCTTTTTGTTCTTTATAGGAATAAATGTAGTCTCTTGTTTCTCTTGTTGATGTGTTTTGGTGTTTCCAGAGATAACAATCAGACGAATGAGGAAGAGCACATATATTTCTAAGTTATTATTTCAATCTCTAACCTCAGGCACAATAAATTATGTATTAGTTTATTTCATGAACTTTGTTTTCACTAACAAAGGATTTGAGCTTCAGAGAATTACTTCAAAACCCAGTAGGATATTGAGATAATGCAAAAAAATATACAATGAAACAAAACAAATTAAACTAAAAGAACATTTGAAATTTTAAGAAATTCCAATATCACAGCTGTTCTTATTAATTCAAACCTATTCAACAAATATCTATTAAACCCCTACTGTAAGTCAGACACATATAAATGAGTAAGATGAACAATTTGAATTGACTTCTTACTGTGACCTAATATGAGTTTCTGTGAGGAGCAAAATGTGGTAGAACACTGAACTAGATGTTCTAGGTCTACCATGAATTAGACAGAGAGAAACATAGTGGGTCAGTATGAGTAAATATTGAAGATTATATGAAAATAAGATTCAGTAAGAATTCCTATTCAGAATTTGAAATTCCATGCATTATCTGCTAATTAAGAGTCTGAGTGTTATTATTTGGAAACCATAAAGGATCTATTCCATTAACACTTTTTTTGAGTCTCTCTGATTTATCTGACTTGAACTGGGCACTGGGGGAATACAGTTGTGAAAAAGATGGGTCCAGCTCTTGTTCCTTGCTCTGTTGTGCATTTCTGGGTACCTTCCGAGGCATGATCATTATAGTTATTATCCACTTCACTCTTGACATTTAGTAGGTGATAAAACTCACATTCAAACACCAGAGTCCTCAAACAGTACAAAGATCTCTCTCTTAAATGTTTTCATTATTTTTTATTTCAGTCATCCCAAAATAGAATTCTTAATTCCTGTCCAATTTGATATCTGAATAACTGATAATTATTCCCAGAACATTAGTTTGCTTGAGTTAGGCTCATTGTGTTCAAGTGTCTCATTTTTAAGCTGGGTAACTTGAGACAAGGGATGCTAGGTGATCTGTTCAAGTTCATACTTGGACAGAATGGTAATAAAATCCTCTTATTATCACTCTCAGCTCAGGTTCATTTCACTAAACCATGCGTGTCTGTTAAAAGACAGAAATCAATGAAGAAATACAAGGTTGCCATGTTTAAAATTTTCTTACATACTTATTCAGTTGTACAAGTGATGATGAGAAATACTATTTTTATTATTTGTGGTTGCTATAGTACATTTCAAAAGCAGACACATTACTTTGCTGACTAAGGTCGATCTAGTCAAGGCTATGGTTTTTCCAGTGGTCATGTATGGATGTGAGTGTTGGACTGTGAAGAAGGCTGAGCACCGAAGAATTGATGCTTTTGAACTGTGGTGTTGGAGAAGACTCTTGAGAGTCCCTTGGACTACAAGGAGATCCAACCAGTCCATTCTTTTTTATTTTTTTTTTATTTTTTACTTTATTTTACTTTACGATACTCTATTGGTTTTGCCATACAGCGACATGAATCCACCACAGGTGTACCCGAGCTCCCAATCCTGAATCCCTCTCCCAACTCCCACCCCACAACGTCTCTCTGGATCATCCCCGTGCACCAACCTGTCCATTCTGAAGGAGATCAGCCCTGGGATTTCTTTGGAAGGAATGATGCTAAAGCTGAAACTCCAGTACTTTGGCCACCTCATGCGAAGAGTTGACTCTTTGGAAAAGACTTCGATGCTGGGAGGGATTGGAGGAAGGAGGAGAAGGGGACGGCGGAGGATGAGATGGCTGGATAGCATCACGGACTCGATGGATGTGAGTCTGAATGAACTCCAGGAGTTGGTGATGGACAGGGAGGGAGGCCTGGCGTGCTGCAATTCATGGGGTCGCAAAGAGTCGGACACGACTGAGCGACTGAACTGAACTGATAGTACCTGAGTGGTCAAATTTAGCATAACTTACTCAACAAGATTGGAATTCTCACTCTAGAAGCACTTTGAATTATCAAGAAAAAATCCCCCCCCCGCCCCCCGCTTTTCCCTCCCTGTTTGCCTTCATTTATCCTACTTGCCCTTCTTTTTCTGATTCTTTGGTTACAGTCCTTTATTCCACACAAAGTTATTCAATGAGTAGGGTGTTTATGCTGGGACATAAACGAGAGTAAGGCACGCTCCCTGATCATAATGGGCTCACAATCCAGTGAGAGAAAAGATGCATCAATGAATCATTATAAAACAGCGTGATGTGTGGGTTATGGTTCGTCATAGACAGTGTTCACTTTCCTGGGGAGGAAAGGATTGAGAGCTGGAGGGCTGGGAAGGATTTTCAGGGAAAAAATATCTGAAGACTTATTAGGAGTTTATACTAGAGTTTGAAATAAGGAAAGGGCATAGGAACTACCACCTACAAAGGCAGGAAAGCCTATTTCCTGCAGGTTTCCCACTTCTCTCTTTGCAGAATCTGAAAGAATGTATCATTAGGAAGAGATACACTTGGTAGACAGGAAACAGCATTGGACTACTCTTCTAACTTCTTTTTCTGAACTGTAAGGCAGGACTAGCAAAGCATCTTGCATCAAAAGAGGATTAGGATGGGAGAAAGGGGTGAAGTAAGGCAGGGCGGATGAGAAAGGTTGGTATTAGTTCATGAAGCTGAAGACATAGTCAAGACCAAATCTTAGCTATACAAACACATACCAATCCTTTTCTGGATTAACAACTAGCGGTTTCCCTCTTTGATTTTTCTGATACCATGCCTCTTTGACCACTGATGCCAACTTGAGAATGGATTTATGATCCACTTGCTCCTCAAATAGTTGTGTAGAAACCACTTAGAAAGCTTATATTAGTGTTCCCAGATGCAGGAGCAACACTGTTCAAGAATAATTATCTGGGATGATCTCTGCTGATATATCTAGCAATTAACTGGGATGATTGGAAGTTGATTTGATAACACATACAATTCTCAAGAGACCCTGATTCTGAGTTGAGTGAGACAATTTCAGAGCACAATGAGGGTAATATATTTTATTTATTTAACCTGGCTTTGTATGAGTTTGATAAAAATGCCAAGACTTCAGCTGGTTTTTGAAGAAAATCACAGTAGAGGACAGAATGTAATTAATGATTTTTAATTTTCTTTGTTATAGTCTTTTATATTTTTCAATCTTCTGTAATGAACATGAATTAGTATTTTAGTTAGAAACAGATAAAAATGCTATTATAAAAAGAATAAAATCGTCACCATCAACAAATTTACTTCAGTAAAGTTTCCATCATGTTCCTTTATGAAAGTCAAACACATTAAAAAAATTATTTATTGTTCCTTTAGAATTTGCACAAGTTTCTAATATGTCTCGTCACTGACAGTTTCTTGCCTTTTTTTTTTTTTTTTTACAGACTAGGGATGTAGTGGATGGGTTGCAACAAGAGGTAGTTCTACAGGACTAGAAGTCAGAGGACCTAAATTATAGTTCTTTATCTTTTCCTATCTATTACATGGCCTCAGATGATTCCTTTACTGTTGTAATATCTATTTTCTCAGCCTAAGGTGGGTCTAAGAATACATCCACCATCTACCAGACAGAGGAGTTGAAAAGCAGTATAGATAGTTTTCAAGCTGTAAGATGCTATGCCCATGTGAGCTGTTTTTAAGCACAGTTATTCATAGTCATAAATACGGCCTAGGACTTAGCTTAAGGAGTCTTGTTCTTGAGATCTGCTTATTGTACTGCTGGCAAAGAGGTTTTTTTTGAAATGTTTACATATAGGTAGGCAGTTTAGGTATGGGTACTAGAAATGATCAGACTGTAATATCTACCCCCCCTTTTTGTATCTGGAGAGGAAATTTCATGTTCATAATTATAATGACATTTATATATACAAATTCTCTTTCAAATGCCTACATCTCCCAATGATTTGCTGCCCTCAATTTGTATTTTAGTTTTATTCAGATGACAATAGTTTATTTTAGCACTTGGGAGTTGCTGTCTTAGAATACTACATAAGAGTATTGAATTCTGTATTATATTTGTGACTTTTAAAAGTATTTTCTTCACAGGTGTACACAAGCTCCCAATCCTGTACACCTGTGATGGATTCATGTCGATGTATGGCAAAGCCAATAGAGTATTGTAAAGTCAAATTAAAAAAAATAATTAAAAATAAATAAATAAATAAATAAATGCTGAAGCTTGCTAAAAAAAAATAAAAAATAAAAGTATTTTCTTTTTTGTCTGTAAGTTAATTTTCTTTTTTTAAATTTTTCTCTTGCTCTTTTCATATTGATGTTATTTTATAGCACTATTAAAAATGTTCAGTGAAAAGCCCTTTTGAAATGAAGGTAGATACTATATATCCACAGGTACAGGCATTTTTCAGTGTGCTTACTTTTAATGTAAAGCTATTATGTAAAGATTATTTTGCTATCTAAATTTTAATCCTGTTTAATCAATAAGCACATTTTATTGATGTTTGAGCATTTAGGTTATCAGTAGTTTGATGAATGTTGTTGCAGCTTATGTTTGTTTACAATGGTAAATTTACTTAAAAATCATTTACTTTTGTTTACAGTATAATCAGTTTTTAGTAGAAATTCTCACTTGAATTTTTTTTTTCTTTTGCAAGTGATTGTGAGATAATTGTCTGAGTATCCAATTATACTTTCTTACTTAAGAAGGTTTTAATATTTAATTATACCTTAAAATGGGCTATTCTGTAATAGTTTTTAGACATTAGCTATAGGAATTTTTCTTCGTACCTCTTTCCACAGTATTTTATTTTTCCCTTAAACACATTTCATTCAGTATTGTGATAGCTCATTTGCTTGTATATATTTCACTCACTAGATTGTAAGATCTGTAGGAAAAGGACTTTCCTGTATATCATGTTAACTTGGTATTCCTACAGGCAGTATATCCCTGATAAGTAACAGACTAGTAAGTGTTAGAAATGCACTAATGAAGGAACCACATACTACATGAGACCAGAGAAAAGATGTGCATATGAATGCATGAAGATATAATCCACATGGTAATGGATGTGTTGCATTAAAATGACTCTGAAATATATCAGATAACATACTATAAAGTATTACCTGGGCTTCCCTAGTGGCTCAGACAGTAAAGAATCTGCCTGCAATGTGGGAGACCTGGGTTTGATCCCTGGGTTGGGAGGATTCCCTGGAGGAGAGCATGGCAACCCACTCTAGTATTCTTGCCTGGAGAATCACCATGGACAGAGGAGCCCAGAGAGCTACAGTCCACGGAGTCTCTAAGAGTCGGACATGACTGAGCGACTAAGCACACACACATCAGAAAAAGTCAAGATTGCTGTTTTTCTATACAATGATGAAAGCCTT
Source organism: Neotragus pygmaeus (assembly GCA_006410875.1). NCBI lineage: Eukaryota > Metazoa > Chordata > Mammalia > Artiodactyla > Bovidae > Neotragus > Neotragus pygmaeus. The sequence continues at coordinate 720,896 of SJYV01051165.1, forward strand.
GGATCCCAACAAACCAGTCTTTCCATGAAAAGGAGAAGCATTTCATCCAACCTATTATTGTAGTGCATGGTAGAAGGTGAGCACAGAACATGCTAGACTTACATCTTGTGGTGGAAACTCAGCTTTGAAAATACAGATAAAGAAGGCAGTCCCAACTCAGTAGATCATTTTGGAATTCAGCATCTCGTAGAGGATGTTGAAGGAAAGCAAAGATCCTCAAACAACATATTTACACCTAATCTATGCTTATAGAGAACTTTGAATAAGTACGTAAGCAAAGACTACAAATCTTCAACAAATTGCATAAAACGCTGATGAAACAAAGGAATACCCCAGTGTAATTATCAAAAAGGGGAGAAAGAGGTACCAGAAGGCAATCCAGTAAGTAGTTGGTGAGTTCAGAGCAAACTAAAATGGAAAAATATATTTTCTCACCCATACAAAACAAATAATTTCCAAGGATTTAAATTAAAAGTTCCCTAGTGAGGGGCTTCCCCAGTGCCTCAGTGGTAAAGGATTGGTAAAGAATCTGCCTGCAATGCAGGAGATGCAGGTTTGATCCCTTTCTCGGTAAGATCCCCTGGAGAAGGAAATGGCAACACACTCCAGTATACTCGTCTGGGAAAACCCATGGACAGAGGAGCTTGGTGGGCTACAGTCTATGGGATAGCAAAGAGTTGAATGGGACTTAGTGACTAAACAACAACAACAAGGTTAAAGAGCAAGGTGTATGCAGCCGATTCTCAAATAGTTCAGAATAAAAAAAAAGGAGTTCCCTAGTGAGCAGGAAGAGGGGTTGACCTGAGAATCCCTGATCATTGAATATTTTATTTCTATAAGGACTTCAGTTAATGAACAAGAAGCCATTTGTTAAGGGCTCCTTCTGGAGTGTGAATTTAGTCCTTCTCAAGTAATCCATTGGAAAAGTAAAAATACTTTAAAAATAATTTAAAAATCTTTAAAAGATAATCAATTGTTTAAAGCAAAATTAGTAACAATGTTTTTATATATAAAATATTTATATTTAAAGTAAAATGTATGAATACAAGCCAAGGACAGAGAAATGGGAGTATGCTGTGGTAAGATTATTTCTTTTTACTCTATGTGGAGAAAAATGGCATCACTTGATAATAGACTGCAATAAGTTAAAGATATGAACTGTAAACACTAAAGCAACCACTAAATCATAGAAGCACTAATAGCACAATTGATCTTTATAACTAATGTGATGGTTAATTTTCTGTGTCAACTTAGCTAGGTCACAGAAACCAGATATTTGGTAAACTTAGGTGTTTCTTTTTAATGGGATTAACATTTAAATCAGTAGACTTTGAGAAAGTAGATTGCCTTCCATAATAGCAGGATATGATTCAATCAGTTGAAGACCTTAAGAAAGACTGACTGCCCTTAAGTGAGGGGGAAATTTTGGTGGCAAACTACCTCTGGACTCTTTCCTGGATCCCACTCTGCTTAGCCTAACCTGCAGATTTTGAACTTGCTAGCCTCTACAATCATATAAGCTAATTCCTTGAAAATATATTTCTTTATCTCTCTCTATAAACACATCTAGTTGGTTCTGTTTTTCTGGGGAACTTTGACTAGTACACAGAAAAGTCAACAAAGGAGATAAAATTAAATAATAAAATTTACTGAATTAATATAAAAGAGCCATAAAATGAGAAAAATTCTTGTATCTTCTGTGAAATGGACATTAACAACTACTCATAGTGTGACTATGAAAATCAAGAGGTTACAGATCTGCTAAAATATGTTTAAACCCCTTAGCACTAAATAATGTGGCAATTCTTAAGGATATTTGCTTCATCACTATCAGTAACTGTGTCCTGGTTTCCATTCTAATCTTTTCTTTTTGTTACTGATTTCCTATTTTTCTTCTCAAGAATGCAGTTTTTCTCTGAGTCCTGGCTTTAATGTTCTTGATCCAGTGACTCAAGCCAGTGTGTTGAATTCCTCAAATTTGAGAAGGGTTTTTGATGCAGGATGAACAAGAAAGATAGAAATAATTGAGAAATAAGCCCCCTCCCAAATTGAGGGCCCCAAAGAAGTATTTTCAAGTGACTATATAACTTGCATAATTATACATGGACTAGTAATAGATGGAAGTAATCTGTATTACATAAGGTGATTTCCTAAATACCAAATATTTCAAAAAATGGGTATTTTAATAACCCAGCAGTTTGTACAAAAGCAAAATTCTGAAATAACAGCAGTTCTGTATTTTTCATTTCTCTTAGTAAGTCATGAGATTACTACTAATGCTCTAATCTAGAGGATATGAGGACAGGTCCTTTAACCCTAGCTGGCTCTCAGTGTTTCCTTTTATCAATCCTTAAAATGAATGTAATAATACAGTTTTAGTGCTACAACTGAGAAGGGCTCCAGAGTTGCTAGATATTTCTAAGGGATATTTTCTGTTTTTGTCTACATTTATATTCCACTGATTTAATGGAAGGAAGTAATAGAATTTTTCTATCTGCTATAGAAGCTATTTCAGAAGAACACAGATGAAAAGTTAGAAAATATATTTTAAAAAACTGAAAAGGGAAAACAAAATGATTTATTGGTTTTGAACCCTGAGGTATTCCAACATAATAATCAAGCATTCTTAAAATATCAAATAATGGACTCAGAGAAGTACAAAGGTGTGCCCTGGCATCCACTGAAGTCATCTTCCATGGTGTGGTGGAAAGAATTCTAAGGTGGCCTCCAAGATTTCCTGCCCCTTGTTGTACAAACCCTGTGTGAGTTTGATAGACTTTATTTTGTGATTGGCTAATGTTACCTGGCGCAGTTAATGTAGAAACTGTAAAATTTGGGTCTGACCTAATTACATGATCCCTTTAGAAGCAGAGAGTTTTCTCTGGCTGACTGAAGAGGAATCAACCATAAATGGGACTGGAAAATTGGAATCATCTTTGCTGACTTAAGGATAAGCAGGAGAAGATGGCAAGGAATGGATGCTGTCTTCTGGAAGCTGAGAGCAGTCCTAGCTTGTCATCAGCAAGGAGATGGAAAACTCGGTAATCTAGCCCTAAGGAACTGAAATCTGCCAATAACAAAAACGAGCTTGGAAGTGAATTTTCTGAGTCTCCAGTCTCAGTCTGACTGACACCTGGATTTTGGCTCTATGATTCCATTGATAGAGAACCCAATCATTCTGTGCTGGACTTCAAACTCACCCAACTGTCAGTTAATAAATGGGCATGTTTTTAACCCTTAAATTTGTGATAATTTGTTATGTGGTCATAGGAGACTAATACACATAGTTTGGATTGTACCCAAACTGTTTTATTCATTATTTTATATTCATTAATTTACTTATACATTCATTAATTTACAAATGTATTCATTAAATGCATATAGTGTGCCAGACTCTCAGCTTTCTCAGGAGTTTCACACTTACAAGGCAAGTTCATGATCCAAAGCCTGAAGATGATATTATTAGGACACTGGAATGTAACATCACCCACTCTCTCCAAACATAATCAAATACTGATAATGGAGACACTGCAAGTTAGGAAAACAATTCATTATACAGTCTTGTGACACATCTAGAAAGTTCAGTCGGCTTTGTGAAAAGCTGTAGATACTGTCCATATTTTAAAAAAATGAATGCAGTAGATGACAGCATGTCAGCCTAATTATTTTGACTGTCTCACAAGTTATTGAAATTTCCCCATAGCTTTTCAGATATCCAGTGACTTTCATGCCTAGAAGTTCCAAATGCAGTGTCCCAGGCCACTTTAGTTAACTTTTTCTGCGCAGTGGTGGGGAAGCAAACAGGAGCCTGAGTAGGGTTTGCTGTTGGATGATTCTTCCCCACTGTGCCAGTGTCCACCCCATCAGCAAGGCGAATCTCACGACTCTGGGGAAATGAAGTCCCTGGCCTCCTCTGGGTTTTGCTTATTAGACCATGAGAGGGCAAATGAACATACCTCCACTCAACATAGAGCTTTCTTCCTAAATAAGAGAAAAAAATTGGTGGCCAGACATTTCATAGCATCTGCAGGTAATGGAAGATATCAGTGACAACCTGGTTCCTGCACTGAGGTGTTCATTGCCAATTGATTTGTACCCTATCTCTTCAGAGAAACATGGAGTGTCTCTCCTTTCTTTCTTCCCCTCATCTTTCCTTTCTCTCTTTTATTCTTTCTCTCCTCACTCCTTTCAATTCATCCTCCCTCCCTTCCTTCTCTTTGTATCCAATTTTCTTCTTTTTATGAGGATACCAGTTATATTGAATTAGGCTCTACCCTACTCTGATGTAGGGTCTTCCCAGGTGGTACAGTGGTAAAGACTCTGCCTGCCAAAACAGGAGATGCAGGAGACCTGGGTTCAATCCCTGGGTCAGGGAGATCCCCTGGAGTAGGAAATGGCTACCCACTCCAGTATTCTTGCCTGGGAAATCCCAAGGACAGAGAAGCCTAGTGGGCTATAGTCCATGGGGCCGCAAAGAGTCAGCCACGACTGAGCAGCTGAGTACACATAAATACTGGTCAAATGTAAACTCATCTTAACTAAATATATCTGCAATTACTCTGTTTCCAAATAAGGTCATGTTCTGAGGTACTTGGGGTTATGACTTTAGCATCTGAATACTGGGGGACACAAATCAATCCATAACAATGCATACATATTAATTAATATTGTGAAGATATCATTATGCCAAAAAATGCAAATCACCTAAGAACAAAAATAATATGATTCTGTTTACATGGAGTTTAAAACATACAAATCTAAACATATTATTTAGTATATATACACTTGTTGTGAAACTTTAAAGAAAATGAGAGGATTATAACCACAAAGTCTAGAAAGAGTGTTTACTTCTGGTGTGATGAAGGGAGCATGTGACTGGATAAGGGGCAGTTAGGGTGACTTAGCAGCAGCAGCAGCAGTAGGGTGATGCTATCTTTCCTAAGCTGGATGGTGGGTAGAGGGTATTTGTTGTACTCAGTTCAGTCGCTCAGTCGTGTCCGACTCTTTGCGACCCCATGAATTGCAGCACGTCAGGCCTCCCTGTTCATCACCATCTCTCAGAGTTCACTCAGATTCATGTCCATCGAGTCCGTGATGCCATCCAGCCATCTCATCCTCCGTCGTCCCCTTCTCCTCCTGCCCCCAATCCCTCCCAGCATCAGAGTCTTTTCCAGTGAGTCAACTCTTCGCATGAGGTGGCTGAAGTACTGGAGTTTGAACTTTAGTATCATTCCTTCCAAAGAAATCCCAGGGTTGATCTCCTTTAGAATGGACTGGTTGGATCTCCTTGCAGTCCAAGGGACTCTCAAGAGTCTTCTCCAACACCACATTTCAAAAGCATCAATTCTTCGGCGCTCTGCCTTCTTCACAGTCCAACTCGCACATCCATACATGACCACAGGAAAAACCATAGCCTTGACTAGATGGACCTTAGTCGGCAAAGTAATGTCTCTGCTCTTGAATATACTATCTAGGTTGGTCATAACTTTTNTACTGGAGTTTCAGCTTTAGCATCATTCCTTCCAAACAAATCCCAGGGCTGATCTCCTTCAGAATGGACTGGTTGGATCTCCTTGCAGTCCAAGGGACTCTCAAGAGTCTTCTCCAGCACCACAGTTCAAAAGCATCAATTCTGCGGCGCTCTGCCTTCTTCACAGTCCAACTCGCACATCCATACATGACCACAGGAAAAACCATAGCCTTGACTAGATGGACCTTAGTCGGCAAAGTAATGTCTCTGCTTTTGAATATACTATCTAGGTTGGTCATAACTTTTCTTCCAAGGAGTAAGCGTCTTTTAATTTCATGGCTGCAGTCACCATCTGCAGTGATTTTGGAGCCCAAAAAAATAATCTGCATTCTTTATTGGTCACTCATATACATATCCACAGTGTGATTAAGTTCCCAACTTCTCTCTTCCTACTATATCATTCTCTCTCCTGAGAATCTTGCCTCATGTTTACTTGGGTTGGGGGTGGGACAGAGATAAGGGGTATGGTTCACATTCCCATTCTCAGTACTTTCTTCTAAGCTACTGTACACAGTTTAAAGACTAAATCCAGTCTTAAACAAACTCTAACTTTTACATCCATATTTCAATTTCTATAGTCATGATTTTTTTAATCCATTCCAATGAACACTGCATCTGCTCTTGTCATAGTCATCAATTACTTCCATGTTGCCACTGGATTTGGTGACTATGCCTGTGTTTTCCTCTCACCCTACTCCTTCAACAGCATTTACCAATCTCTCCTTTCTGAAACTCTTTCTTTATGCTATTGGCTTTTCAGACATCTAAACTCTAATCTCACTGGTTGTTTCTTTACAGTCTTTTCTGACTTGCTCTTCTCCTTCTCAGCTCAACCTCTCCCCTGTCCAGTGTACCAAATCTATACTGAGCCCCTCCCTTTTCTGGCTACTCTCCAAAGGTAACCTCATCCAAGGCTCTGGCTTTAAATATACCACTGATGTGCTGATGACTCTCAAATCCCCACCAGGGCTAACAGAACCCTACTGGGCCTGATTCTTGCCTTACTTAAAGTGCTCATCCTATAGCTTTCTCCAACAAACACATCATGCCCCTGCTCCTTGAGCTTCTGATTTCCTAACCCTCTCAAGCTGGGTCCTGCTTTAGAGTCCTTGCACCAGGTGTCTCCTCTGCTTGGATTTCCCTTTTTGTTCACATTTTTTTTTTGGTCTCTTTATTAGGATCTCAAATGTCATCTCCACAAGAGATGACCATGGAATCTAAAGTACCCAACAGCTGCCTAGTCACACTCACATAACCCTGTTTTAATGGTCTGAAAAGTGTTTATCACTATTTATTTGTTTTCTGGGTATTGGTTATTTTTCCTTCACTAGATGTCAGAAGGACAGATGTCCTTCACTAGTTTTCAATAATTGGTCCCCGTGTACCCCAGAACCCAGGGAAGCACGTCACTTATGGTAGTCATATCCCACAGCTCAGACTCATCACTTCCAGCCTGGGGTGGATTGGTGGTAATTGTGAGGAAAGTTGGGAAGTCTTTGAATGGATGAACTTAGCTGGGTATAGCCAAAAAAGTACAGGTATATTTGTACATTTCATATATGTGAGTTTATAGACTGGAAAAAAATTCACATCTACAAAGCAAGCCACAGGTAAAATTCTGCAGTGTTTAAAAACCCTTTTAATGACATCCAGTCCATGTATATTTATACTTTATTCCATCTCTGTAGAAATTTGTAACAAGAAAAGGGTTTGACAAACATCTATAGATGTAGATGCATAGGACTGACACAACTTATTATGTAATCTCTCTTAAGAATGGGTATAATCAATGAGGGACATCGACACTGTGATGTCTTTGTGAGATCAGCCAATAACAAGCCGATAGACAAAGAGACTTTTTTCCAAAATCACAATAAAGGAAGGCCAGTTGCTCTATCAGGCAGTCATGTGGGCTTCACAGTCTTCAGGAGAGCTATCAAGGAAGAAAACAAAGATACCAGAGCACCATACAGACAGCATCTCCAAGTGCAATCCAGACTAAACAACTGGGAAATAGCTACGAAAAACAAACAAGGTGAGTCTGAAATGTGGCTTAAAACAAAAAAGCTCAGTGAGGGAAAAAAAGCATGTAAAGAGATTTGCCATGGCTGGGAAAGAGAAAGAGAGGAGAGGATTACCGTTTTAGGACAGCATTGCCCATTAGTGAGCTCCACGTGAGGCTGGTTCTTTGCAGGGTTACTGGAACATTAAAGTTACATACATCTTTTTTCTGCAGACTTCTCAGAGCCCTTAATATGCTGGCATGCATTAAGACTTTGTAAGAGTAAGATGTGGTATGTAGCATGTGCTAAATTTTTTTTGACCACATATCTTTGCCTTTTAAAAGAAGCATTTTGATCAATCCACAGACCAAACCATTGAAAAATGTTACACTAAGACAGTAGAAAATGATAGTGCCTATACGGTTGAGTGGAGAAGGCAATGGCACCCCACTCCAGTACTCTCGCCTGGCAAATCCCATGGACGGAGGAGCCTGGTAGGCTGCAGTCCATGGGGTCGCCAAGAGTCAGGCACGACTGAGTGACATCACTTTCACTTTTCAATTTCATGCATTGGAGAAGGAAATGGCAACCCACTCCAGTATTCTTGCCTGGAGAATCCCAGGGACAGAGGAGTCTAGTGGGCTGCCGTCTGTGGGGTCTCACAGAGTCGGACACAACTGAACTGGCTTAGCAGCAGCAGCAGCATACAATTGAGTGGGGGTAAACCACCAAGCTCTTTACAACACAACTCAAGATTCCTTCCAATTGCCAAGCACTGAATGGATCATCAGATTTAAATAATGGAATAAGATTAAAAGCAAAGGAGTGAATAGGTATGAAAAGGGGTGAGACAAGATGATCAGGTATACAAGAATAACATAGCTATAACAAAGCAAGACTCTGTAATCCTCACTTTGAAAGTACCTGCAAATCTTGTTCTGAAGAAAGTGGCATCATGAAGAGTTATCTATCCTAGACTGAATTTGAAGCAATATCAGCATCTTTCCCATGGGATATCAGCCTCCATTAGAAGTCAAGGACCAGCCATCTCACAAGCATTTCACATTTCAATGCCTCATTTTAAACATTCTTCTTAAGCAAAATCTTGACAGCAACATAAAATCCACCTTTTTAGTATAAACATTTGAGATGGCACAAAATAACTAAGAGATGACTGATTTTCTTATACCCTGATTTACCATTTTTCCCTTCTTTTACTTGTATAAAAGGACGTTAAAATAATATAGATACTATTCTAATAGCTTAATAAACATTTATATTGTATCTTAATTGCGTGGAAGATGTGTTTTACAGGAGAACTTTTTTGTGTAAAATTTTTTTTGGTATTAACTTTATTAAAGATGTAATTCACATACCTAAAATTCACTCATTTAAAGCATACAATTCAATAGTTTTTAATACAGTCACAGAGTTGTGACCATAACCACACTCAATTTCCGAACATATTCATCACCGCAAAAAACAAATTCCAGGGACTTCCCTGGCAGTTCCAGTGCTTGAGGACTCTGCCCTTTCACTGCTGAGGGCACAGCAGGTGCCCTGAAGTTCAATCCTCAGTCAAGGAACTCAGATCACAAAAAGTTGTACAATGAGGTAAAAAGAAAAATAATTCCATGTATTTTGGCCCTCACCACTCCCATCCCCTCTAGCCCAAGGCAACCACTAATCTCCTTTCTATTTGCTTATAGTCTTTTGAGAGACTATAAAATTTTTAACTGCTGATAAAATACCTTTTTTTTTGCAAAGTTGATATGAAACAGTGCAGTCCTTACCCCTCCCTCCCCATGTCCTTTGTCTGCCTTTTGTCTATAGAAAACTTTAGTCAAAGAATAAATTTAATAAGATAAGTGAAAAATATAGAAACAAAGGAAAACAGTCAAAGGAGATCAAATAGTAATGTAGTCACTAGTGAAGTCGCTCAGTCGTGTCCAACTCTTTGCAACCGCATGGACTGTAGCCTACCAGGCTCCTCTGTCCATGGGATTTTCCAGGCAATAGTACCAGAGTGGGTTGCCATTTCCTTCTCCAGGGGATCTTCCTGACCCAGGGATCAAACCCGGGTCTCTCGCATTGTAGACAGACACTTTACCATCTGAGCCACCAGGGAAGCCCAGTCATTAAGCATAGTCAAAGACCTTTAGTTCTTTCTCAAGGGTTATAGATAATATTCTGAGCCATATCCTGTGAGCTGTCTTATAGATACTAAAACACCAGGGGGAAGAAGTTAACTATATAATGAACAGACTGCACCTATGGCATAAGCTGCCACAATTCTGAGAACTGACCTCAGAGAAATGGAAACAAATGGACCTGAAACCAAAGATTAACTGTACCTAAAACAACCAAGATCATGATGGTCAAGCCACAGATGATCAGTTTGAAGATGACTGTCAGAACTGACTGTCCTGTTTCTGCATATGCCCCCTCCTTCTGTCTATAAAAGCTCTTGCCTCAGTGGCTGCCACTGGGGGAAAATCAGCCTTTGGACAGATGTCCGCCCTCCTCCCTACACCACTTGGAGGCATCTGAAATAAAGCAAACTTTCCTTTCCACCAACTTGGACTCTTTATTGGCTTTTGAAAGGTGAGCAGCCAGACCCTCCACATTCTTTCAGTAACAGATAGTTTTCCTGCAGCATGAATACTCCACAAGATATCAGCATATTGTGCTGGCAGTGTCCAGTACATATCAGATCCAGAACTGTTGCTGCTCCTGCTGCTGCTAAGTCACTTCAGTCGTGTCCGACTCTATGCGACCCCATAAACGGCAGCCCACCAGGCTCCCCCATCCGTGGGATTCTCCAGGCAAGAACACTGGAGTGGGTTGCCATTTCCTTCTCCAATGCATGAAAGTGAAAAGTGAAAGTGAAGTCGCTCAGTAGTGTCTGACTCTTAGCAACTCCATGGACTGCAGCCCACCAGCTCCTCCGTCCTGTAAGTTACTTTTTAATCAGTGAAAGTGTGGCTTTGAGAGGTGGGTGTTGTAACCAGGATATACGGATTTATTTTGGAAAGAGCTTCTGCAGATATTAAAATACTGGAATCTTCTTTTTTCCATAATGAAACTTGAAGTCAGGAAACCATGATCATTTCCCAAAATAGTCTAGTTACCTCTTACTTACTACTTTGGTTTTTCTTTTTAAAATTTCTATTTTTTTAAATTTAATGATGCAAGACATCATAATGAATGATGGTATGACAGTTTTCTTTTCTGATAGTATCTCCTTATAATTATGAATATCCATGCTGCCCTGATTACACAATAACTGTAATAATTTATTAAATGGAAAAGGGAAATTTAGGAAAAGGGAAATGTACACTAAACAGATTTGAAATTTAGATTGTACAATAAACATCAAGGCTCAATTGACAAATATTCAGTAGAAGTTGACTGATTCATCCAGATAGTTCTGAAACTTTTACAGGGTATTTGACTGGTCTGATTTACTTGCTTATTTTTGTTAATGTGTGTGTGTGTGCGCACGTGCACACACATGTGCTTGGTCACTCTGTCTTGTTCGACAATTTGCAACCCTATGGACTGTAGGCCATCAGGCTCCTCTGTTGATGGGATTCTCCAGCAAGAATACTGGAGTGGGTTGCCAATTCCTTGTCCAGGGGATCTTCCCAATCTAGCGATCAAACCTGGGTCTCCTGCATTGCAGGCAATTCTTTACTGTCTGAGCCATTATAAAGCACCCTTATTACCCAGGAAACAAATAACTCAAACATTGGTAATAAAGAAGAAAGTTTAAAATAATAGTGAATATAATTACTCAAGTGAAGTTTTCAATATATAGAACAGTATGAAAAATAACACCTTCAGAAAAACAACTATTTTACAAAGAAGTGGGTGGTAGAGTAAAAATAGCTCTGGATCTGGATTTGAATGCTAGCTTACACCAAAAAATTTCCAGGACTTTCAATTTTCTTACCTCTAAAAAAATAAGAATAGCTTTCTACTCCACTCCAGAGTAGTCAGAAATAATGAGATAATATTTCTAAAAGCGCTTTGTAAATTGTAATGAGCCATCCTACATCCTTATTAAGAGGTAGTTTTTTTAAAAGGTCAGTTAAACGCTTTTATAGAACGGTGTTGGAAATTCTTCAGAATGTTCTTTATCAATAACCATTTGAAGATTCTTCAAAAAAAAAAAACCCATCAACATGTAGATATGCTTCCAGCTCATCATATGAATAATTTAAAATGAGGAGATATTGATTCCAGACCCAGAAATTATAAAAATATATGCAATGAGTAAAAATCTCACTCTCAACTTGTTCCATCCCTCCAACCTGCTGTTCTTAGTATCTTATGTATATTTGCAGAGTTTCTTTACATTTTGCTTATTCCAAACTGTATCTACAAAGCCAACTTGTTCCTACATGAGAATGAACATGGTTAACATAATTATATAATGGACTAATCATGATAAAATTATTTATATATATGTATATGTGGTATATATATATACACATATCATACACGTCTAGTGATATACATACATATCACTAGAATCCGTATCTCATATAGCATTCTTCAGTTACAAGCTAGAATTTATTTATTTAATAAGCACTTACATAATGTTTACAATGTGCCAAGATCATTCTGAGCACTTCAGAAATATAATACTCTTTTAACTTTTTGTCTCCATAACAACTCTATGAAGTAGATAGAGCCCATTATAATCCCATTTTACAGCTAGGCTAATGGAGGCATGGGTAGGTTATATAATGATTTCCTCCAAGTTCAAGAATAAGTACAGAGTCAGGAGTTCAATCTAGCTCTAGAACATGTGTTCTGAACAATTAAATTCTGCTTTCTTCTTCTCTTTAAAAATGATGTTTTTTTATTCGGCTGTGCTGGGGTCTTAGTTGCATGTGGTGTCTTTAGTTGAGACATGTGGACTCCTAGTTGTGGCATGTGGGATCTAGTTCTCTGACCAGGGACTGAACCTGGGGCCCCTGCACTGGGAGCGTGAAGTCCCAGTTACTAGACCACCAGGAAGTTCCAAGCCTAAAAATGGCTTATTAAGTGAATTGTTGCTTGAATAGCTTATGATGGCTATCATGAACCATATTATTGTAAATTCTCTAGGTTTTAGTTTCCTTCTATGAAATAAGAAATGAATAGAAATACAAATGCCTCAGTGAATTTGCTCCATTTTATAATAAGTTCGTGGATTCTATTTCTGAAAAATAAATTATTTTATTATTTTCAACACATAACTTCTTGCAAAGAACTGATTCTACAGATAATAATGCAATAGTAGCAAGAGGTACCCAAGTTTTGAACATTCATTGTCTCTTAAGTTTCAGAGTAAAACCTCTGACTGCTAAAGCAAAGCCATGACTTTGACCCTGACTGTTATAGTGTCTCCAGAATCTTTCCCTTCTGAAGGATTTCAATATTCTGGGCATGTGTGTATTATAGGCTAACTAATACTACAGGAATTCAGTTGTATATGTGCTTATTAAAATGTCAGTTCCAAACCCTGAAGTGTCTTAAGATGCCCAGCATTCTGCTTTTCAACATTTATATTAAAATTCTAAGAAATTCGAGATATATTTTTTTAGGTAATTATTAAAGGTGATCAATTTGCTACCATTACAATCTAGATTAACCTTTCAAAAAGATGTCTTCTTACCAACACCTTCCTGGTATTGGCTTTTCCTTTTGTTTTGAAATAAGTGGAAACAGAACTTTAGAAAAACCTAGAGAAAGGAATTTTGCTATGGCAGGAGTGATAACTTGAGAGACAGGTGAAGACCTAGGTAGTGAAATTTAAAACTGATAAGGTCAAGGTGAGAGGGAAGCAATACTGGCAAAGAATATGGACTGTTGTGTAAGGTTGGGGTTAACCAGTAGTTAAAGGTCACTCTTCGCTCATCTTCAGAGACCCCAGACATCTGTGACTGACCCTGGCCCCTAATAGGATGAACTAGTGACTAATTAGTGACTTACCAGTGACTTACAATGTGCTGCTTAAACCTGAAACTCTCTTGACACACACTCTACTGGTATGACTCCATTACTTATAGAAAATTTATAAGCTGATGATTGGTACTTGGCTCCATAGGTTGTATTGTCTAATTTTAGCTGTCTATGAACAGCTGGGTATAAAACACTCTTCTGTAAAATTATATGAAAACAGGTATCTTGTGTGTATTTTAGTGGTTCACAACCTGAAAACAAAACACATCCAGTGGCATTAAGAAAGGGCCATGCAGCTGTGCTGAAAGTCTCAGACCTCTGTCTGACTGTTTCCTTTCTCCTGCTGTACCAATTCTTCAGTTGATCAAAGCTGAGGGAGAGTGGAATAAACCATCCCAGTATATGCCACTTTGGAACGTGGATTATTTCGAGCTGAAAACAATAGGGATTCAGCAGACTTAGGAAGAGCTTTTAATCTGCCTCTTACTTGTTTAAAAGAATTTAGATCAAGGGCTTAAATCAGGAAAACAGCTATTATCAGATATAACTTTTTGTATCAGAAAGATTTGTCTGCATGGTACAGCAAACAGTTGTTCATCAAACATTTGCTCTTTTAATCTTCTGTGAATTGTCTTTCTCCCCTTTGAAGTACCAGATCCATAATTCCTCCTGAGCTCAGGATGGTACAGAAGCTTTGATCATCTGGCTTCCGGGGAGGCTCATATTTTATGGGGGTCTCCTTTTTTTTTTTTTCCCCCTTAGGGATGGTCTTGATCACTGCCTCCTGTACAATGTCACGAACCTCTGTCCATAGTTCTTCAGGCACTCTGTCTATCAGACCTAATCCCTTGAGTCTATTTGTCACTTCCACTGTATAATAGTAAGGGATTTGATTTAGGTCATACCTGAATGGTCTTGTGGTTTTCTCTACTTTCTTCAATTTAACTCTGAATTTGGCAATAAGGAGTTTGGCAATAAGCTGACCTGAGCCACAGTCAGCTTCCAGTCTTGTTTTTGCTGACTGTATAGAGTTTCTCCATCTTTGGCTGCAAAGAATATAATCAATCTGATTTTGGTATTGACCATCTGGCGATATCCACGTGTAGAGTCTTCTCTTGTGCTGTTGGAAGAGGGTGTTTGCTACGACTGGTGCACTCTCTTGGCAAAAATCTGTTAGCCTTTGCTCTGCTTCATTTTGTACTCTGAGGCCAAACTTGCCTGTTACTCCAGGTGTCCCTTGACTTCCTACTTCTGCATTCCAGTCCCCTCTGATGAAAAGGACATCTTTTTGGGTGTTAGTTCTAGAACATCTTGTATGGTAATTGGGGCATAGACTTGGATTACTGTGACACTGAGTGGTTTGCCTTGGAAATGAACAGAGATCATTCTGTTGTTTGAGACTGCACCCAAGTACTGCATTTCAAACTCTTCTGTTGACTATGAGGGCTACTCCATTTTTTTTTAAGGGATTCTTGCCCACAGTAGTAGATATAATGGTCATCTGAATTAAATTCATGCATCACAGTCCATTTTATTTCACTGATTCCTAAAATGTCAACGTTCATTCTTACCATCTGCTGTTTGACCACTTCCAATTTACCTTGATTCATGGATCTAACATTCCACGTACCTATGCAAACTTGTTCTTTACAGCATCAGACTTTACTTGCATCACCAGTCACACCCACACCTGGGTATTGTTTTCACTTTGGCTCCATCTCTTCATTCTTTCTGGAGTTATTTCTCAACTCTTCTCCAGTAGCATATTGGGCACCTACTGACCTGGGGAGTTCATCTTTCAGTGTCATATTTTTTTGTCTTTTCATACTGTTCATGGGATTCTCAAGGCAAGAATTACATGCCAGCAAATTTGGAAAACTCAATAGTGGCCACAGGATTGGAAATGGTCATTTTTCATTCCAATCTCCAAGAAAGGCAATGCCAAAGAATGTTCAAACTACCATAAAACTGAACTCATATCACATGCTAGCAAAGTAATGCTCAAAATTCTCCAAGCCAGGCTTTAACAGTACATGAACTATGAATTCCAGATGTTCAAGCTTGATTTAGAAAAGGCAAAGGAACCAGAGATAAAATTGCCAATATCTGCTGGATCATTGATAAAACAAGATGAGTTCCAGAAAAACATCTATTTCTGATTTGTTGACTATACCAAAGCCATTGACTGTGTGGATCACAAAAAAAAACTGGAAAATTCTTCAAGAGATGGGAATACCAGACCACCTTACCTGCCTACTGAGAAATCTGTATGCAGGCCAAGAAGCAACATTTGGAACTGGATATGGAACAATGGACTGGTTTCAAATCCATGGACTGCAGCATGCCAGGCTTCCTTGTCCATCACCAACTCCCAGAGCTTCCTTAAACTCATGTCCATCAAGTCAGTGATGCCATCCTACCATCTCATCCTCTGTTGTTCCCTTCTCCTCCTGCCTTCAATTGTTCCCAGAACCAGGGTCTTTTCTAATGAATCAACTCTTTGCATCAGGTGGCCAAGAGTACTGGAGCTTCAACTTCAGCCTCAGTCTTTCCAATGAATATTCAGGACTGATTTCCATTAGGATTGACTGGTCTGATCTCCTTGCATTTAGGGGACTCTCAAAACTCTTCTCCAACATCCCACTTCAAAGGCATCATTTCTTTGGCACTCAGCTTTCTTTATGGTGCAACTCTCACATCTATACATGACCACTGGAAAGCATAGCTTTGACTAGATGAACCTTTGTTGGCAAAGTAATGTCTCTGCTTTTTAATATGCTGTCTAGGTTAGTCATAGCTTTTCTTCCAAGGAGCAAGCATCTTTTAATTTCATGGCTGCAGTCACCATCTGCACTGATTTTGGAGCCGAAGAAAATAAAGTCTGTCACTGTTTCCATTTTTTCCCCATCTATTTGCCATGAAATGATGGGACCAGATGCCATGATCTTTATTTTTTGAATGGTGAGTTTTAAGCCAAGTTTTTCACTCTCCTCTTTCACTTTCATCAAGAGTCTCTTTAGTTCTTCTTCATTTTCTGGCATAAGGCTGGTGTCATTTGCATATCTGAGGTTATTGATATTTCTCCCTGCAATGTTGATTCCAGATTGTGCTTCATTCAGCCCAGCCTTTTGCATGATGTACCTAGCATCAGTTCAGTCACTCAGTTGTGTTTGACTCTTTGTGACCTCATGAACCGCAGCATCCCAGGCCTCCCTGTTCATCACCAACTCCTGGAGTTCACCCAAACTCATGTCCATTGAGTCGGTGATGCTATCCAACCATCTCATCCTCTGTCGTCCCTTCTCCTTCTGCCCTCAATCTTTCCCAGCATCATGGTCTTTTCAAATGAGTCAGCTCTTTGCATCAGGTAGCCAAAGTATTGGAGTTTCAGCTTCAACATCAGTCCTTTCAATGAACACCCAGGACTGATCTCCTTTAGGATGGACTGGTTGGATCTCCTTGCAGTCCAAGAGACTCTCTGGAGCCTTCTCCAACACCACAGTTAAAAAAAAAAGCATCAATTCTTCAGTGCTCAGCTTTCTTCACAGTCCAACTCTTACATCCATACATGATTACTGGAAAAACCATAGCCTTGACTAGACAGACCTTTTTTTGACAAAGTAATGTCTCTGTTTTTTAATATGCTGTCTAGGTTGGTTATAACTTTCCTTCCAAGGAGTAAGCATCTTTTAATTTCATGGCTGCAATACGCAGTGATTTTGGAGCTCCCCCAAATAAAGTCAGCCACTGTTTCCACTGTTTTCCCATCTATTTCCCATGAAGTGATGAGTGGGACCAGATGCTATGATCTTAGTTTTCTGAATGTTGAGTTTTAAGCCAACTTTTTAACTCTTCTTTTTCACTTTCATCAAGAGGCTCTTTAATTCTTCTTCACTTTCTGCCATAATGGTGGTGTCATCTGCATATCTGAGGTTATTGATATTTCTCCCTGAAATCTTGATTCCAGCTTGTACTTCTTCCAGCTCAGCATTTCTCATGATGTATTCTGTATATAAGTTAAATAAGCATGGTGACAATATACAGCCTTGACATACTCCTTTTCTTATTCTGGATCCAGTCCGTTGTTCCATGTCTGTTGTGACTGTTGTTTCTTGACCTGTATACAGATTTCTCAGTAGGCAGATAAGTGGTCTGGTATTCCCATCTCTTTAAGAATTTTCCATAGTTTGTTTGGATCCACACAGTCAAAAGCTTTGGAATAGTCAATAAAGCAGAGGTAGATGTTTTTTCTGGAATTTTCTTGATTTTTCTATGGTCCAACAGATGTTGGCAATTTGAGCTCTGGTTCCTATGCCTTTTCTAAATCCAGCTTGTGCATCTGGAAGTTCTCAAGTTCTAGCTTGGAGGATCTTGAGCATTACTTTGCTAGCATGTGAGATGAGTGCAGTTGTGTGTAATCTGAACATTCTTTGGCATTGCCTTTCTTTGGGATTGGGATGAAAACTGACCTTTTCCAGTCCTGTGACCACTGCTTAGTTTTCCACTGTTGAGATTCATTTCCTGGCATATTAAGTGCAGCACTTTCACAGCATCATCTTTTAGGATTTGAAATAGCTCAAATGGAATCCATCCACCTCCACTAGCTTTATTTGTAGTGATGCTTCCTAAGGCCCACTTGAATTTGGACTCCAGGATGTCTGGCTCTAGGTGAGTGATCACACCATTGTGGTTATCTGGGTCATGAAGATCTTTTTTATATAGTTCTTCTGTGTATTCTTGCCATCTTTTCTTAATATCTTCTGCCTCTGTTAGGTCCATACAGTTTCTGTCCTTTATTGTACCCATCTGTGCATGAAATGTTCCTTTGATATCTCTGATTTTCTTGAAGAGATCTCTAGTCTTTCCCATTCTTCTGTTTTCCTTTATTTCTTTTCATTGATCACTGAGGAAGGTTTTCTTATCTCTCCTTGTTATTCTTTGGAACTCTGCATTCAGATGGGTAAGTCTTTCCTTTTCTCCTTTGCCTTTAGCTTCTCGTCTTTTCTCAGCTATTTGTTTTTAAAATAGTTGTTTTAATGCTTACAAATTACTAATCAGACATAGGATAGAAATTTCTTGGGCATAAAAGAAAAGACCGCAAAAGAATACTATGATTCAAACATATTCAACTAATACATAATATTAATTGCTGGTAATTAAATATGGTACAAATAGTTAAATAAAAAGAACTCGTAGTTTATATTTTACTACAATATACACCAGTAAATCTCTTTGGGATTAAGGAAGGAGATTAAGGAAATTGAAGTAGGTCATAGAAGTAGGAAATGATAGCTCTAGGCTTTGATCAAAGTACTCCACACTCTGATTCTGAGCTCTTTTCATTAAGACACCTTGACTTTGCCTCCTGGGTTCATGCCAAAAGCCAAAGAAAAAAGACTGAAACAAAAAGAATAAAATATGCAAAGGGAAAACTGAGAATTCTCTCCAAATCAAAATGAATTCCTCATTTTCCAGGCCTCCAACCTCAGAAGGCTGGGAGCACTATAAAACAGAGAACAAAGGGGCCATAGCCTTAAGTTCTGAGTGCTACCTAGTTTGGCTCAAAGTTTCAAAGGACATTAACTCAGGGACAAAATAGTGTTTGGGGGATGAAAACATGATTTCCTTCCTTGGAAGTTCAAAGTTCAGTACAGAGGCTCAAAAGATAGCTCCCATCCCCCAGCCCTGGGAAAGAATTTTAGATAGATGAGTGGGCGTCTTCTTTTGGCACCTGATGGTCAGGGGCTCCCTGCTGAGCAGTGTGCATGAGGGCTTCTGGCTGGTGAGCGACTGGTGTCTACATTGTTCTTGAAGATACGACTGGACACACTTCACACATAGGGTCCCTCTCAGTTTGCAGAGAAGAGAAGATTTTACACTGAACAAAGTCTAATAAGAAGGCCTTTCATAGACACACAAAAGCCAGTGATGTAGTTTTCCCTGCCCTGAATTTCAATTAGCATCCTAAGCAACAAACCTGAAAATGACTGAGAAATGTATGCATTTAATCTGTCGGTCCAAGCCAAAGACATAAAATATATATTAAGAATCACGAGTAGACAAATGAATTCTCAGAGTGTACATGAGAGGAATATTGCCTAAGAGCATTCTGTTGGAGTTTCATATTTTTTTAATCTTACGTAAAAACTCCTGATAATGACTTTCTTTGTTTTACCTATTTAACATTTTACTGAGTTACACAGTGGGATAAAATATGTTTCCACTCACCATTTGTTTAATCAAAGTATGTGTGAGATATCTTTGATTCTTTGGTGGCACCTCAGTTATTTAATTCTACTCTTGTTAATTTTGTATACTTTCAGTAAAGCTCACATTCTCCAGAAACATTTTACTGATAGACTTTTAATATAAAAAGTTTTCATTAAGTCAGAGCTGCTTTTTGTAAAGAATCAGCCATAACACAAATATGTTATCAGTTATGTTCAGATTTTAAAGATATATTGTATTATTTTATTACTATCCATATATTTTATTCGTCACTATTTAATATCTTTCATTAGTGAATTGAGGATATAAGTCTAAATAACAATATCTTGAAGCAATCACAACGGTAAATTAATACACTCCTGGGGCCCAAGATATGATTGGTTTAAAACAAGTCAATTTTAGGAGAATATAAAATTAAATATCATTTAAAAAGTCAAAGCAAATAATTTTAGCATGTATTCCTAATGAGTTATCAACCAGTGTCTCAGCCATCAGATTTATTGTGATGCTTAAAAGGTACTTTTAAAGTGTTATAAACCCAGAGAATTTAATATTTCTCTATAAAACTGTATCATAAATACTAAAATGATGTACTACTTACCTACCTCTGCTGATAAATTTTTCTGTGTAATTTTTTTCTTTTGGATTAAGATCAAATTAGGAAGCTGTATTGACTAGTAAAAATGATTTTTTGCATATGAAGAATATACTATTAAATCACTTAACTTATATTTAGCTCCTATAATTAAGTCTGAAGAGAAATATGCTTTACATTTCAGTCTAAGAAGATATTTGCAGTAAAAAAACCAACAACTCCTACTATCAAAATCTGGGAGGAAACTATTCATATTTAAATTTCTTAAAAAAAAATCATGGCAACATTTACTTTCATATTATGTATTCATGTGTTTATTTTCAATATTATATTTTAAATAAATCTGCCTTTCTAATATAATATTCCATATTAATATATACACTACTGTTTAAATCTAGTAACATATTAATTCTAGAGGAAAAGGAATAAATAATGACTACTTGAAATCATATTATTTGGTAGGACCTTAGTTGCCTGACCAGGGACTGAATCTGGGCCACAGCAGTGAAAGTACCAAATCCTAACCACCAGACCACCAGGGAACTCCCAGTGATCTGCGTTTTAATAAGCAATTGTGATGCACCTTAAGTTTGACAACCACTATTCCAGATTAAAAAGATCAACTCACAAAAGCTGAAGTTCATCCAGAAAACAAATGCTCATAGCAGGTCGGTCTATTATCTACTGAATGACATAAACAAGATAGACAAACAATGGAGCAAAATAGAGAGCCTAGAAACAGACCACATTTATATTGAAACTTAATAAACAACAGAAATGTCACTGCAGATCAATGGGGGAATGATGGGCTACAAGAAAATTCAGAAGAACTTATTTATGATTTTGCAGCACAGAATTTCTTCAATAAGAAACAAAGATGGCTTACTTATAGAAGAAAAGACTGATACACTTGAGTGTGAGTGAAATAGCTCAGTCGTGTCCGACTCTTTGCAACCCCATTGACTGTAGCCTACCAGGCTCCTTAGTCCATGGGATTTTCCAGGCAAGAATACTAGAGTGGGTTGCCATTTCCTTCTCCAGGGGATCTTCGCGACCCAGGGATCGAACCCGGGTCTCCTGCATTGTAGGCAGACACTTTACCGTCTGAGCTACCAGGGAACCCTTCTATGTGTAGAAGAAAAGGCTGATATACTTAACTATACTAAAATTTAATATTTCTGTTCTTCTGAGTATCACTTACAATAAAGTTAATGATAAGACAAAAGTATAACTAGGAATATATTTCTCATACATATTGGCGAAGACTTGTATCTAGTATTTATTCATTCAATAACTATTCACAGAATGCTTATTATGTGCAAGACACTATTACAAGTGCTGGGGATGAGACAGTTTGGGACCTGGGACCCTTTGCTGCAGTGCTGCAATGCTCCTACCTGGACACACCTCTCCTCTAGCACAAAATAGAAAGAAACTATATGGGACTAAAAATAACTGCATGCATGTGCAGTTAGATCAGATTTTGGACAAAAGATACAAAGAGACCAAAAAACCCAACTGTCATTTCTGAAGAGCCTGGAACAAAAGCAGAGCAAAGGTGGGAGACTGCACATGTCCCTGAACATGAGACCACCTAAGGGTTAAGCAAATTACCTAAGCCACCCTCTAACCTGACCCCTGGACACACACACCTACCCAGGAGCAGGCAAACAAGANAAAAAAAGAATTATTAATACATAATTAAATATATCATTATTTTTAATTTGGTTAGATCCTGTATTTGAAACTACTGACTTCTGCAGTCCATATACTCTGAGGATTTTAATTTGTTTTAAAGCAAGATATAAAAACCTGTATTAAAGAGTGTTTCCCTTCTAACTGTATGTTGGACTCAGACTTTCTATCTCATCTCATTCCTCAAGGTAAACTTCAGAAGCAGACAAAACACTTTGGCTCAAGTGCTTGAGAAATTTGGTTTCATTAACAGAAAATAGAATCAGTAAAGAATTAATTTCGATAATGAATTGCCACGATTGTTTTTCTATTTTACTTGTAAGATCTGGTGTTGGGATGGAGACTAAATTCTGAATAGAAGATAGAGGCACATAAATGGATTTAGATTAGATTAGATTAGAACATTTTTTACTGCCTCATAAGACAGATGACATAGACTTGAGCTAAGGCATTCAGGACTGGGCTTAAGAGGAGGGGATACATTTGAGAAAATGAAATCTGACAGAACTTGATGACTAATTGGATATTGGTCATGAAGGACAAGAAAGGATCAAGGAAGATCCCTGATTTCTAGGCTGAGTAATTGGGTGGAAACTCAAGTACCCTAAAAGAAAATACAGGAACATGAAAAAGAAAAATGAAGCTTGAGAGTATGAAGAATGGCATGTTTAGTTTCAGTTCAGTTGCTCAGTCATGTCTGACTCTTTGAACCCCATGGACTGCAGCACACCAGGCTTCCCTGTCCATCATCAACTCCTGAGCTTGTTCAAACTCATGTCCATCGAGTTGATGATGCCATCCCATCATCTCATTCTCTGTCATCCCCTTCTCTTCCTGATTCTTGAGGCTCATGCTACAGCTAGGCAGATGTGACAAGTAGATAATTGGACAACTTGAGTGAGACATGGGGTGGTGAGATTGATGTGAGATTTATTGGGACAGGTGGTAGATGGTTCCATGAACATGGATGTGTTCTTCTTAGGAAAATTCTAATTAAAAAGAACACTTGGTCAAGAACAACACTTCAAGGAAAAGCAGTGTTTAATAGATGTATATAGGAAAAAGAAGCCCCAAGAAGATGAAAGAATGCTCGAATGGAGACATGAAATAAACACAAAAGAAACCAAGAAAGTAGAAAATATTTTCAAGGGGGAGATATCTATTCTATAATAAGATCAACTCTTTAAAGACCATCTCTGAATATGGTCACATACTGAGATACTGGGAGTTGGAACTTCAACACATGAATGTTGTGGGACACAGTTCAGCACATAACACTAGCCATGCACAGAGGTCATAGAGAGAGAGAAAGAGATGTTCTCAACTATATCCTGTGGTTCCATGGTTCCCTGCTGAGGAATCAACTTGTGAGAGAAGAGGCTGTCTCAGATACTACATACAAAAAAGGACTTCCTGCTGGAGCTCTGTTCGGTTTGAAGAATGATGTGAATCTAAAGTCTAAATCTAGAGCACTCTCTTTATGCTTCCTTGGTGTTTTGATCACCAAATTTCGGGGAAATTTGTTATGTAGCAATAGCTAATTGAAACAAATACCAAAGCTGACAGGAGCTGACTAAGAAGTCACAGGACTGGTAGACAATGTGAAGATCTACCTGTCACTATTCAGTTGTATTTTCACAAACAAAATCACCCTCCACATGAGGCCATTACTGCATATAGAGTAAATCTGTGTTAAACCCTTATTAATTTCATGCTGTAGGTATGCCCCTTTGTTTGAAATTCACACACAAAACCCCCTTCATCAACATCTCTTGGTGGAACTAGATTTGACATGTAAAAATATTTTTAAAAAAACTCACAGAAACCTGTCTTGTGAAACTGTGCTATTTCACTGAGAATTTTAAAATACCTGCTACCATCACTGGCTTCTGATACAGTTGTGCCATACAAGAAAAGTTCACTGAGGATATTAATTTTTTTTGGACTATTTTAAATAATTTGTGGAATGGCAAGAATTAGAGACTTCAATTTCTCCTGTCTTTATAACATTCTGTACATCCCTTGGAAAGTTCACAAATCTGAAACTTTAAAATCTACAGAAAGTCAAACAATGCCAGTTGAAGTAATTTCATGAAAAGGTCTATATTATTGTTAGGGATTAATATTTAGTGATGTACTTTGGTCCAGTATCCAAATAAAATCAGGATAATCTCCATCAAAGGGGAGAAGACTTCAAATTGTCCAGTTTACCCATTTCTCAGCATCCTAATTGAAACTCCAGTAAATGTTTTCCCCAAACCGTCACCTGTTCCCTTTAACTCCTTTTGTTTTTCAAGCAACATACATTCCAGTTTCTTCTGTTTTATTCATTTTCTTATGCACCTTGTTCATTGAATTGTAACATACACAAACATGCCCACCCCTACTCCCATCTCTCCACATATATATATATTTATGATATATGAATGCTGGACACAGGAATAAAGAATTATAATTGGGCACTTGGAAGAAGAGGATGCTTAGCAATAAGAAAGACAGGCCTTTCTAATGCCCACATTTGCTGGAAAGGAGACAATATCCTAAAGACAGTACTTATCAGAAACTTCCCTGATTGACTCTTGTGTTGCTTTCTTTAAGTGGTTGTGTTGGTAAGGGCAGGGATGGCATGAAGGCAAAATTTCTATGGGATTATAGTATATGTGCTAAAAATATGTTAGAGTTCATCTTTAAAAGATAATGCAATTTGTCTTGTCTGAGTTATAGGTGAGATGCCAGTCTTCCCCATTTAACCAGTGGTACAAATTCCAAGAGACAAATTAATCTGCCTTCTATGCCTCCCGATCACCGAAATAAGAGGAGGGACAGGGCTCTTGCAGCATTTTTAAATTTTTTAGTATATTTTTACTGTAACTTTTATATTCATTTTCAGTACAATTCTATCACATTATAATTCATTTTTTGTTATTACCATGGTTACTGCTCTCATTTATTTTCCTTGCTGATCTCAAGCTTGAACTGTTGCAGCAGGTTTCAAGCTGGCCCAAGAGCGTCTATTCTCATTCTTCTTACTCTGCTCTGTTGGAGCGACATTTCTAAAACATAAATCCGATCTGTCTTGCACTTGTTCCCTTGGTGATCTCATCTAGTCTCATGGAGATAAGAATGATTTAGATATTGAGGTCACTGATACTCATTTCCCAGCCTGGACCTCTCCCCTTGAACTCTAAAATCTATATGCTACTGCCTGCCCCATAAATCTCCTTGGATGACTGCAAGACCTCCTAAATCCCAAACAAGATGGGGCTCCTGATCTTCTTCTCCAAGTGTGGTCCTCGTTCAATCTTTTAAAGTGTCAATTCATTCTTCTGATTGCTTAGACAAAGCCTCAGAGTCATATTTGAACAGGAACTCAGATACAGCGAGGCTAAATGATATCTTTAAGTTTGTGGGTAAGTAAGCAGTGGAATCAGGCTGTGAACTGGCAGTCTGATTCCAGAGCCCGTGCTCTTTACCCTTCCACTAGGCTGCTTCTCTATCTTATAAAATCCTTTGCGTGTAGTCTGGAATTTCATATGGCACCTGCATGAGAAACATCAACTGTTCACCCCAGGACAGGCTTGCTAGATCAAATTAGAATTACAGATTCTGGTTCTGTCTAGTTGTCATACAAAAGAGCTGAAAATTCCCTTTGTTCAGGGCCAAGTTGTTGTTGTTTTTTTTTTCCCCCACTCTATTTTTTAAAAGACATTCTGTGTATTCTTACAGGCTACTAGGCTGGGATTCTGGGATCGAACCTCAAATGTGTCTGTTACAATTCTGTCTCAGTTACTAATTAGCTGTATGACCTTGGGAAATTTTTAAATCTCTTGATGGTATGATTGGTCTGCCAAAAAAATGCCACAAATGCATTAGACAGTTCAGGCTCTGTGGTAATGATGTGGAAAAATAAATAACAGGATACATAGTCCTTTCCTGGCTGGGGGCAAGAATCATATCTATTTGCTTACTATCCACTTTCCAAGAGTTTGTTGCAATCTGTCTTCTGCAGAAACTCAATAAATATGTGTAAATTGCTGGTTGAGGATTTCATGATTTAGTATGGACAAGGTGACTTAAAATTCCACTGTTGGTTTGGTAGAATGAACCCTGATTTGAAAGACAGAACACAAGGTCTGAAGGCAAAAAAGGCAGAGATTTATTATTTCATTGGCTATTTCACTGATTATTTGACATCAGGACAACCAGTCTTCACCTGGGTCATTTTCAGTATGGTCTCTGCAAAATTTGGAAAAGGTTGGGTTAGTTCTTCTCAAAGTTGTATTAACAGAGCTCTGATCGTATAATTCACCTCCACCACAAAACACAGTGTCAACGTGGCACACTTTTGTTTGTGTTGGATCTATTTGGTAGAAGGGCTCAGGAACTCAGCATCAGTACCTATCTAGCACACATAAACATCTCCACTTACACATGATTTGTTTCAGACCCTTCACTGATAATATTATCCCCATTTACAGATAAGGAAGATGAAATTGAAGGAGGTTTCCCAGGGTAAAATGATTAGTATAAGTGTAATAGGCGGGATTTGAATCCAGGATGAGGAGGCTCTCAATTCTTCTCCTTTTCCTTCCTAAATCTCCAGTCCTGGTGATGCACAGCAGAGGGCAGTGCAGGATGCTGTTGGAGATGGCCTTCACCACCACTTTCATCTGACTGTAGCAGACAGCCCTATGATTAGCTGAAGGATATTCTAGTCACAAAAAACTCTAATTAATTAGGAAAACTCTGGTAATTAATTGCACACTCCCATTCTGTTTTCAATAAATGTAATCTATTAAGTCAGTAGCACTTATTCATGATAACACAAAGTATGTTCAGTAATAGGCTTGCCTTCCATCAGGGAACTAATATGGGGTTTTATGTGGAATTCCAGGAGAAATCAAGTAGGAATTGTTAACATTCGCCTCATTGCACAGATTACATGGTGCCTTGATTCTGTGGTTGACAAGCAGTAAATTGCTCAGTTGAGTATGGTGTATTAAAATGTGTTTAATCTACTATTAGTACCACGGAAAACAGTATTGCCTATCCCACTCCCAATCACCCTGGATAACATCTGGGGACTCAGAGTATTAATATAATTACAGATCATAAGCTGTAACAATTAACCACAAAGCGACTAATCATATCCTTTTTTGGAATTTGTTTATTTCAAATAACGTCTGGTTAACTTTTTTTTGTAAAGAGCTTTGTATTGGACCACATTTTTGGTAAAATGAAGGAAACATGGATTTTAACTACAGAAGTCATGCTATTTATTTTCTTAATGATAAAGCACTATCTGCTTGGAATATTTTATGTTTNCAAATAACGTCTGGTTAACTTTTTTTTGTAAAGAGCTTTGTATTGGACCACATTTTTGGTAAAATGAAGGAAACATGGATTTTAACTACAGAAGTCATGCTATTTATTTTCTTAATGATAAAGCACTATCTGCTTGGAATATTTTATGTTTTTCCTTTCTGGTAGATATTTAAACAAATATTTTTATGATCTCCTTTTGGAATAAGAAAAGACATAATGTTTAGAAAGTTAAATGTTTAAACTAAATATCTAGTTAACTGCCTAAACTTGAAGTGATATAACCTATGCTGAGAGGTCATAGAAAGAAAAAAAAAAATAAAGATAAAGTGTCATTGCCTGTATATTCAGAGCCAGTGCANTTTTCCTTTCTGGTAGATATTTAAACAAATATTTTTATGATCTCCTTTTGGAATAAGAAAAGACATAATGCTTAGAAAGTTAAATGTTTAAACTAAATATCTAGATAACTGCCTAAACTTGAAGTGATATAACCTATGCTGAGAGGTCATAGAAAGAAAAAAATTAATAAAGATAAAGTGTCATTGCCTGTATATTCAGAGCCAGTGCAAAAAAAAAAAGCTGAATAGTTTGCTTCTGAGAAGTTAGGACTAAATGTGATGCAAAATAGTACTACCTCTCTTAGCCTACACTTTTGGTCAGTAAGTTTTCTCCTTGGTGCTGTAAAATCTATAATATATGTTACACCTGTCATATTATGTATGTGTTTTATGCAAGTTTCCTTCAGAATTTTTTGCTGATCAGTAGGTATAGTAAAATAGAAGTAGATATATTAAAAATGAAAATAGAAATTTGTTTGTACCTGATCCTGTCTAGAGGGTTTCAAAATTCATATTGGAAAAAAAGTTTTATTTCCTTATTGACCTCTTTGAATGCTTAAAAGTTAATACCCATCAGCTTAAATGATTCGGTAGGTGTTATTTGTACTCACCCTGTGCATTTCTGTTAACCAAAGGTCTTTGAACAGTACTACGTTAATATATGGCAAAAACCACTACAATATTGTAAAGTAATTACCCTACAATTAAAATAAATACATTTTTAAAAATGTACAGTACTAGGAAGCGGTTCAAGATGCCAATGAGTTAATCTTCTGGAGTATTGTTATCTGTTCTAGCGAAATGGCCCTGTCATCTCCTCATTGGTTTTTAAAGCCGCCTTCTTATTATTTGTAGATGAAATTTGTTTAAAGTTTTCTTCATGATGAGTAGATGTTGCTCTAACAAAATGAAATTGACAAAAAGCTAAAACTTTCGCTGATCCAGATTCTGTCACCAAATACGTTGTGATTCTGAGTCATCTTACAAATATGCTGCCCCTTGCTTACTTCTTCTTTCACAAAATGTTAACATTTCTCTTGATGTGGCTTTGAAATGATATGACTTAATGCATGTGAAGGCATTTTAAGAAAATATTTAGTGCATGCTATATATCAAGCTTTATTAACATATTAATAACATACCTCATCTGATGACATGATTCTCTCTTTTTCACTTAAGATATTTCAGTGATGGTTCTCAAAATCTTTGTGAGTCATATTTGCCCCACGATAGTTCTCCAGCTTCTCCCTTCCATTCCTGAAGTTTTCCTATTAACTTATTAATAGGAAATTAACTTCTTTCATGTACTAACTCTGACATATTTCCACCCATTTCTGTAACATGGTATCTGGAACCATATAATTTGGTTACTTATGCAAATTAATTTTATGGTGATTAACTTGATCAGACAAATATTAACTCTTTCCTCAAAGTTGCTGGGCTTCCCAGGTGGCACTAGTGGTAAAGAACCCACCTTCCAATGCAGGTGTAAGAGAGGCGGGTTTGATCCTTGGGTTGGGAAGATCCTCCAGAGGAGGTCATGGTAACCGACTCCAGTGTTCTTGCCTGGAGAACCTCATGGACAGAGGAGCCTGGTAGGCTACAGTCTATAGGGTTGCATAGAGTCAGATATGACTGAAGACTTAGCAGGCAGGCAAAGTTGTTAGCCTCACTTACGATGAAGTTAGAATATTTACAAATGGTGTTCTTAAAGTATTTATTTGCAGACAGATTGTAGACTCAAGGTTTATTTTGTAATTAGCTTGTGAAGCATTTAAAGACAGACCATTACTTTCTTAATCTTTGTATCTCTTTGTTCCAAGCCATTTTCCAGAACCACTGAGAGAGAGAAGCACCCCTAAACTACATATTTGGTGAAGAAGGGGTATGTCCTGTGAAGGGTTACAGGTTTGGGGACACAAGAATACCTAGAAGGTAACTTGTGAGGGGATCCACAATCCAGATCTCCACAGAGAGCTCACCTGAAAGGTTGGTAAAGAACCCAGAACCCAGGGATGGAGAACAGAGATACCATAACATGGTGAGCTGGTTCTAAAGGGAAGAATTAGCCAAGAGGAATCCCCTGAGGCTAAGACTAGCCCCAGGATCCCTTTACAGAGTGCCCACAGCCCTGCTCAAGGTTAAGGAGGGAGCTGTCTGAGCTGTCTTGAACATATTCATTTATTCAAGCAACACATACCTATTAAAAACCTATTCTGTCCCAGGAAAATTACTGGGTACTGAGTATAAGTGGGTGACCCAAGGGTCAGTGGTCCTGCCCTCATTAATATTCCATCTCACAGGGATTCAGGAACCAAAAAACAAGTTAATTAATTATTGCAGATGATCATAAATACTGAGAAAGGAACAAGCTGGGTGCAGTGATAGAATATATTTGGAAGTAGTGATTTGAAGTACACAGACCTGTAATACATAGACAGGTAATCAGCAGAGGCAAGATTTGAGATGCTATTGGAAGCATTAGGAGGAACCATCCATACTAAATAATCGGGAAAGTGTGTTTCAGAAAATAACACGTGAAAAGGCTGTAAGAGCAGAAAAAATCAGAAG
Organism: Neotragus pygmaeus; assembly: GCA_006410875.1. Classification (NCBI taxonomy): domain Eukaryota; kingdom Metazoa; phylum Chordata; class Mammalia; order Artiodactyla; family Bovidae; genus Neotragus; species Neotragus pygmaeus. Next base: position 751,136 of record SJYV01051165.1, read on the forward strand.
CTCTTTACCACAAGTGATTTTTTTCCCTCCAGTAATGTTTAAAAAAGAAATACAGCCTGCAGACAGGGATTTGGGGAGGAAGGGAGAACACAGCCAAGGGCAGGGTGTGTTTTTGTGCTCTCAACTCTTCCAACTAAGAAAAGGTCCCCCCTCCACATTTCTTCCTGCAGGGATCAGAATTTGGTTATTTCTCTGGAAAGAATTTGCACTTAGGAAACTGAAAGGAGTCCAACATGGCTAAAACATAGAAAATGAGTAGTATTGGATAGAGATGTGATGCAGTTGTGGGTCGGTGAACACTGTGGCCACCTTCACTCCTTCACTCCTGACTGCTTCCTTGGAGCTTCCCATGTGCTTCCCTCTTGGGATGAAGCTTGGGTGCTCGTGTCTTCATTCAATTCTCTGAGCTGCCTTAGATGTTTCCAAGGACTTCTTTTTTTACCTTTCTTCTTAGCCAGGCTAGGTTTCTGTTTCTTACCATCCAAGAGCCTTTACTGACACAGACACTTCTCTATCGTTATCTTGTTTTCTTCCTTGCCTGGTTGGCATCATTCAACATATTTCCTGGAGGAATAAAGGCTGATGTGATTCTGTATTCTCCTGGCTTTATCCCCATGTCTCTGTGCTTCTTCAGTATATATATATATATATATAATTTATTTATTTATTTATTTTGCTATCTTTGCCTTGTTCACATCCTAAGCTTGAATTCTCTATTTTCTCTTTTCAGTCATTCCCAGTGGTCAAGAGCATGGGCTCTGAAGCCAAAGTGCATTGGTCCAGATTCCAGACTTGTTCATTGCTGTCTGTGTGACCTTAGGAAAGTTACTTAAATACTCTGTACTTCAGTTTCTTTATTTATCATATATTATAATATGATACTTTATAGGGCTTACTTTATAGGGCTATTCTGGAGAAAGAAATGGCAACCCACTCCAGCGTTCTTGCCTGGAGAATCCCACGGACAGCAGAGCCTGGTGGGCTGCTATCTATGGGGTCGCTCAGAGTCAGACATGACTGAAGCGACTTAGCAGCAGCAGCAGCATATGGCTATTCAGGGAATGAAGGGAATTAATTACCTCTAAAGTACATTGAAAACAGTTTTTTAACCATATATACTTAATACTTATTATTTTTGCTATAGTTGCTACTAATCATCTATTCTCATGACCCTATATGCTGGTGACTCTTAACTTTATATCTTTAGTCCCAGCTACCAACCATAGTAATTCATAAAACTTTATGAGACAAACTGACTCTGAACTTTTGGTCCCTGACCCACTCAACTTTTTTCTCCCAATTTTCTGTTTCTTAGCAAGTGTTTTCCAGTTGTGTAAGTCAGAAAACATGGAATCATCTGTATTGTTACTCTTTTTCTACTGGTCACTTTCAATCCATCATCAAATTCTGTCATTTTTATTTTGAAAATACAGATCAGACACTTTCACTCCTTAACCTCCTTTACATCTGAAATACAACAATTTTCAGTCCAATTCACCATCATATCTTGTCTAGACTCCTGCAATATTTTCCTTACTGCTTTTCTCTTCTTTATCCTACCCTCCTTGATCAAACCCTTTACTGTCAAATAGAGTGTTTTAAAAGCACGGGTCATGTCAGTCTCCTGCTTAAACCATGAGTGGCTTCCTACCATACTCAGAAATAAATCTAGCCTACAAGACTCTGTGTGACCTGCTCCATGCCCACCTGGGGATGGCCTCATCTTATGAATCCCTCTCTCCTTCAACCTCAATCATGTCAACCTCCCCTTTCTTAGGACTTTCACTCTTGCTGTTTCTTTCCCTGGGGACAACTCTTTCTTTGCTCTTTTCATGAATGATCCTTTCCTTAGGCCTTACATAAAACACCTAGAGTTAGTAAAGACCTTTTGTATTAGTTAGTGGAGTAGGACAGAGAAGGCAATGGCACCCCACTCCAGTACTCTTGCCTGGAAAATCCCATGGACGGAGGAGCCTGGTAGGCTGCAGTCCATGGGGTCGCTAAGAGTCGGACATGACTGAGCGACTTCACTTTCACTTTTCACTTTCATGCATTGGAGAAGGAAATGGAAACCCACTCCAGTGTTCTTGCCTGGAGAATACCAGGGATGGGGGAGCCTGGTAGGCTGCCATCTATGGGGTCGCACAGAGTTGGACACGACTGAAGTGACTTAGCAGCAGCAGCAGCAGCAGTGGAGTAGGAAATGGAAACCCACTCTAGTATTCTTGCCTGGAAAATTTCATGGACAGAGGAGCCTGGCAGGCTACAGTCCATGGGATCACTTGGACAGGACTGAGTGACTGAGTATGCATACATGTATCAGTTAGGGCCCCTCATGGAAACAAAATTCAGAGAGTGAGACAGAGGGTGAATTTTAAAGTATTGGTTCATGGGATTGTGGGACTGGTAAATCAGAAGTCTACAGGCAGGCTGGTAGGCTGGAAACTCTGTTACAGTCTTGAGGCAGAATTCCTTCTTCTCTGGAACCCCTTAGATTTTGTTCTTGAGTACTCCAGTTGATTGAGTGATGCTAACCAGATTATCAAGGGTCATCCACCTTAAAGTCAACTGACTGTAGATGTTAATCACACCTACAAAAATAGCTTCACAGCAACATCTAGACTGGTGTTTGAGAAAACAATCAGGCACCGAGGCCTAATCCAGTCAACAAACAAAAATTAACCATCACACTTTCTAGGTCCCCTGTGCCCACATAGGAGTCTTACAGAATTCTGTCCGTCTCCTTCATGAAATATACCAAAATTTGCCTTTAATTATTTTTTACCTTTCTTATTAACTACATCCTTCTTACACCAAACTCTAGTGTTGAAAACAATTCTCTTTTATTCACAAATACATATCCAATATTAGCAAAGTACCTGGCATATAGTGAGTATTCAGTAAATGATCAGTGCTTCATACATGTTTATGGAAAATATTTACAACTGGGAGGAGCTTGAGATGAGAAGTTTTGACTCAATCTCCTAAAATTCTATGGGAGTTGAAATGTCATAAATTAAGCATAATTCATTAGAATGTGCATAGTTAAGGAAATTACTGATTCTGTCTCATTTTCTTTTGACATTCCTTTGTAGTTCTCTCAAGCTAAATTATTCAGCACAGATTTCTGAGGATATATAGTTTAACACACTTAACTCAAATGTAGCATTGAAAGACAAAGTTTGGCAACGTTTTATTTTAATGAAGATTTGAATGCCTGCCAGGATACTGGAATAATTGCCATTTGGGTTTATATTAATGAACACATTGAAGTGGAGTTGTAAAAAATGGAAAAAGATCTGACTTTATGGGGTAGGTTAGCCACTAGCAACTTACAGTGATGAATGGTGCCCTGGATTTGTTGTTAGTTTTAGCCACAAGACATCCAATGTTGCACAGCAGGCTCTTTAAGAAACATGTACTGAATTTGAAAAAATTATTTATTTGGCTCCCAGTGATTTATTTGTATGAATTAATTAGTTCATCCAAAAAGATGAGAAGGAGTAATACTGTTAAAATTGATCCACTTAGCATCTTACCACCACCCTGTGCTTGGGTTCTGGGTCATGAAGACCGGGTTTCTTGTATAACAAACAGTATTCATAAACCCTTAGAGGAAGCAGCTCTGAACTTGCTGTGTATTCATTTCTGATACTGTACTAAGTGAAGTAGCAAGCCTTGACACACTCAGAAGACAGACTATTATTATTATTTTAAAAAATTCTTGGTGCCTCAAGGGATATGTGAGTTTGAGGTCAGTAGACACATGACTCCCAGACTAAAAACTTTATCTCAGGAGAATTAATTAAACTAACTTGAGAAATCTGCAGGATTCTCTAGAAAAATTCAGTAGAATATTTTATTGATTTTTGCAGATTACTGGTTGTTCCTCTAAACAAAATTCTCCCTCTATCCACATACACTGCTATCCCAGTAGAGATGACATTTCTTAGCTTCCCCTGGCAGTTTATGTGGCTACTGAGCCCAGCGGATGTAAATGAGAGTGACACACATACACACATATATACACACATATGTCTTTTTAGTTACATCTAACTTGGCACAATCACCTGCCTCTGTCTATGGCTTTTTCATCTTCCCTCAGGATAGTAACATGAAAATGACCTAGCTTGCACAATGAGGAAGGGGCCAGTAGCCCAGCCAAGGGATGCAGGGCAATGTGCTGGAGGAACCTGGATTCCTGAATGTGCTGATGGAAGAAAATTTCCCCATCAGCCTGGGCCAGCCATTCTGTGACTTGAGAGAAAAATAAAATTTGATCTTTCTTACAGGATTGTTGTGGGAAAAAATCTAGAAGATTTTAGAAGTGCTTCTAGGAAATATTTGCTTTCTATGAGAGTTGCTCTTATGCAAGTTGTTTTTTAAAATTACGTGCATCCCTAGGTTGCATTTTCTGTTTAAAACATTACAGTTTATGTTATATCTTTTGATTTTTCACAAAATCTCAGTCAGGATGTCATTAGGAGAAATACTATGTCAGTTTCTCCAATAATTCAAAACACAGAGTAAAATCAAACAAAAACAAAGTGCACTATTTCCCAGTGTGTCTTAGGACAAGGTGCGGGCAAAGACATCTTAAGGAAGAGCTTCTAGACAGTACCATGATTCAGAGAGACAGCATGATGACAGTGATGCTAATGATAATAATAACGATATAATAATAATGATGATAGTAACGATCATAAACCTGCTTTTGGATTGTCATCACGTGACAGGTTCTATCTCTGTGTTTTACCTCCATTGCTGCTGCTGCTGCTAAGTCGCTTCAGTCGTGTCCGACTCTGTGCGACCCTATAGATGGCAACCCACCAGGCTCTGCCATCCCTGGGATTCTCCAGGCAAGAATTTACCTCCATTATCTGTGAGATAATGTTTCTCCAGTTTTGCAGATGACATAAATGAAGCCCAGAGAGGTCAAGTATCTTGCCCAGTGGCAACCAGAACTGGAGTCTAGTCACATTGACATTTTACTCCAGAATATGTGCAGTTTTGTGCAGAGGTGAGTTACTGCTGCAGGACTGAGAGTGTTGTCCTTAGAGAACTTTGCTTGCAAGGTTGACCAGGAGACTGGGAAGCCATATGGTCATACAGGTGAAAGACAGCAGCTGTGTGTGTGAAGAAACACAAGTGTAGAAGAGAAGGAAGGGGGAGATATGAGAGATATAAAGACTGGACAACTGACTGAACGTGGAGATGAATCAGAGACAGGAGGTTCTAAGGGAAGAGTTCAGAAAGATATTTGAGTTTTTAGGTGACCAGACCAATGGAGAGAAAATTTATTGAAAAAAGATAGGTTTAGGAGGCAAAGATCAGTTAAATATCTTGCATATGTATATCACTTAATGAAAACAAAAGCTATTATTTAGATATTATATGGATGATACAGAATGAATTTTATCTGTGATTAAGGTCTAATACTTTAATTCCAAAATCAATTACTGGGTGGTACCATGAGCCAGATGCTTGAAATTATGAGTGGAGAATATTGAGGTGCATCAAGCTCAGGACATGGTCTTTAGGAAGCTCATAGATTAAACAGAAATAAGAGTCTTAAGTCTACTTTTTGTTTCTTTTTTTCTTGAGTTTTTATTTTTGTTTGTTTGTTTATTTACTTTCATAGAGGCAGAGGGGGAATGCTGGGTAGAGTTGTTATGGCTATTCAAGGGTAAATCCCTCTTTGGAACAAGGAAGGAATATCGTGCAATCCTTAAACTGCTCCCCTCCCTGTGGGGACTCCCAAACAAACAAAGAGGAGCCTGAGAGTTGGAAAGTCAACCGACTAGACTGGAGTGTCCCCAAACAGGGAACTCCTGGCCCACATGGATATAACGGCTAACTGAAAATAAAATTAAGTGTTCATGACTAATTATTCATTGTCAGCTAAAAGTAATTAATCTTTAGGATATATGTCAAAAGAATCTACCCCTGCTTCTGCCACGCCCACATAAATACATGCCTATAAAGATTATCTAGAAGAAGAAAGAAGAAAATTAACAGTAGTTACCCCAGCAAGGAGGAATGGAGAGCTGATTATAGATAGGACAGTTACATATTTCAGTTTACACCCTGTTTGCGTGACATCTTATTAGGCATCTTATAGAGAAGAAACAAACTAGGAAGCATCCAATTGCCTAAGTATATATGTCACATAAATGCATGTTTAGTGCAATATACTTTGAGATGACATCACAGGTCTACCTTCTGAATTTTAGTTACCCTAGTACTTACAAGAATGAGAGGAAAATACTAAAGGACTTTAATGTCTATTTTTCACATTCTAAATGAAAGGGATTATGCAGAACATTTCTCATCATCTTCTCATTTATACCAGTATTAATGTCCTGAATCTTCAAATTAAAATTTGATACCCTGAAAGGCTAAACTATCTGCTCATGGTGAGCAATGGCAGTTGAAAGGTTTGAGCCCAGAAGAGCACATGGACCATGCCAGACTTGGGAGTCAGAAGGGCACCCATGTTTATCTGCTCAGACCTGTAAACAACCTTCTCCTCAGAAAGCTCTGCTTCTTGGAAGTCAGACAGAAAACTCTGCTAGGGCGTAGGAAATAACATTTTCACTGTCTTTGTACCTTGAATCTAAAGTACATGAGAAATACTTTGCACTTAAGGAAGAGCTTTATCTGACTCTTTCAAGAGCTGTACAAAACCAATTATTACCCACCTCCCCTCATGATTGGAAGGGAAGATCTTAATCCCTAATTTGCTGACAGGGAAACAGAATCTTCCAGGGATGAAGTGATTTGCTGAAGGTCACACAATCAGTCTATAAAAGCCTCAAGAATAACTCCGAGGGCTTGTGACAAAAGAGAAATTGCCTTATGCAATTAGCAGCTTGTTTTTCTACCCTAATCACCTGATTCCACTCTTTTCCAGATGTGTACAAAACTCCCAGCTTCTCCCTCTCCACCATAAGTGGGATTTAGAGCTTTTAATGTACACGTTCTTTGTCAAAAATGTAGATCTCTATAATTTCACCCTCAGTTCCCTTAATCTATTTTTAAGTGCAGAGGTTCTCAAATCCTTCGAGAAGGATGGGGATGCCCCATCAAAGAATTCTCCTCTCCTGCTGGTTCCTTTGGCTATTACATCAAATCTTTTGTAGAAGTCAGGAGGAAAGGCTAGTGCTACTTTTGGTAAAATACATAAGATGTCTGGATTGCAGGCATAATATTGAAGGTGGGATTAACTGTGCTTGAAAGTTACTTCAGGCTGAATTTAGCCATTTTAACCGATAGCGGTTTCTCCTTCCTCACAAACACCACTGTGATGGACATCATGCAAGTGTGACTCCCTACAAATCATGCCCTTTTTAATCCCTTTGCCTTGAGTTTTGGGATGTGCAAGGGTGATGGGAGATGTTAGGTCCACGATCATGTTGCTTTAAATAAGACTCTGATTTTGTAGAGAGACTCTCTCTTACTGGCTTTGAAGAAGTTAGCTTTCATGTTATGAAAAAGTCTCTGGTAGGGCCATTGGTAAGGGACTACAGACAGCTGCTAGGACAATGGCCCCTAGGCTTTTTGGCATTGGTTTCATAGAAGATAATTTTTCCACAGACCAGGGTGGAGGGGATGTTTTCAGGATGATTCTCGAAAGAGGTGAGTAACCTAGATCCCTTGCATGTGAAGTTCATAGTAAGGTTTGAGCTCCTATGGGGAAAATCTCAGGCAGTAATGTGAGTGAGTGATGGGAAGTGGCTGTAAATACAGATGAAACTTCACTCATCTGCCCACAACTCACCTCCGACTGTTTAGTCCAGATGCTAACAGGCCATGGACTGGTACCATTTCATGGCCCAGGGTCACGGACCCCTGGCCCTAGGAGATGAGTGGTCCCAGGTTGACAGCTAGAACAAGAGTGAGGACCTCAGGAATATAATCACAAGGAAACGAACCTTGCCAGCAACCATATGAGCTTAGATGAAGGCTCTTAAATCCAGAAGGAACTGTAGCTTTACCAATAATTGAATTATAGCCTTGTGAGGTCCCAAGCAGAGGACCCAATTAAGTCATTTTTTGGACTCCTGACCTTCAAAACAGTGAGATAATGAATGTGCATTTCTTTAAGTCACTAAATGTGTGGTAATTTATTACACACAATAGAAAACTAATATAGACATCCTGTACTTTTAGATATAAAGAATATTAACACAGCATTTTTAGGGAAGAATGACATTTACAAGTATTAAAGTGATACCTCAAAGATGTATTTGAATTTAAAGGATACTTTGACCTATTAAAATTCAAAATAGTCAGAGAAAAGGAAGCAGGCGAAGACTTGGAACAGGAAGTAGCCAGGTGTCCAAAACATATTAAGTCTAACTAGTTGCAAATATCTTTCATCCTGTGCCTTGAAAAATGGGAAGAATATGCTGTAAATTATTAATTAATGAGAGGAAATGTCCAAAAGGCATAGCCATATGAAAAATTAATGCTCAAACACCATTCATTATCACCTAGTGTTGACTGAAATTATGCTTGATTTTGAAAGAGAATAGCAAAGCAAGTTTGTGAGTTATGTATATAGATTCTTGTATGACCTTCTAGGTCAGTTTTTTTCAAATGCAACTTTCTTTTAGCAGTCTATTAAAATGGAATTTTTTTAAAAAAATTAAGACTTAAAAAATGTTTAGTAAGCATCAGCCAAGATTTAACCGAATCAGAGTCATTTGAGGTAAGACCAATTACACACACCATCCCACACAACAAAGGCTTAAGATTCCAAGTAGTCAGTTTAGCTATTAATATTTGCCATTATCGGGCTCATCACAAAGAGGTCAGTTCAGTGTGTGATAGAAGCAACTTTATGGCTACAATCTTATACACCTTGTTCAGTGGCTCTCAAACTTGGCTGCACATTATAATTACCTGGAGAGCTTTATAAATTCTGATGCTCAAGCTTCTTCTGGGAGCAGTTATATCAGAATCACCAAGCATAGTACATTTATTTGTAGTTTTTAAAGTTCCCTAGATGATTGTAACATGAAATTGCTGATGTATAGCTAACAGCTTGCATTTTTCCACATACTTTTTAATATATAATTATGTAGCTCAAAACCCAAAACACTGGTGGGGGATATTTGGGTCAACCATGACTGCCCCACTTTGATGGAACATAACACTGAAGTTGACTGTTTCAGGGCCACACTATAATAATTCTTTTTTGCTGAACTTCATTTTTACTATCTTAATTTATTAAAAAAA
>SJYV01051165.1:768763-787369 GCA_006410875.1 Neotragus pygmaeus
TGTGGGGTGGGAGGTGGGAGGGGGATTCAGGATTGGGAGCTTGTGTACACTTGTGGTGGATTCATGTCGATGTATGGCAAAGCCAATAGAGTATTGTAAAGTCAAATTTAAAAAATAAAAAAATTAATAAAATAAAATGAAAAAAAAAATAAAAAAAATAAAAGGAGCCCTGAGGCACGGTAATAACATCTGACCCTTGATGGCCAGCTCTTTGTAGGAAACAAAGTTATTTTGCTTTGTTACTAAAGCTAAACGTCATGATTATTCTGTGCACAGGTATCATCACCCCGTTTTTGTAGATGAAGAAATCAATGTTGGAAGGAATGTTGTAACTTCTGAAGGACATATAACTTCATATATAACTTCTGGGATATATAAATAGGAACTTATAGAGTCAGGACTTAACCTCAAGTTTACCGACTGTAAAGTCTAGAAGTGATGGCTGATTACCCGAGAACAAAGGAGGGAACATGAAGTTGAAAAGGAGCTTGAGTGTATTATAGCAAATAATAATTACCATAAAATACTCAGGGACCAAATTATGATCTTTAATCATTAGGGAACAAGCTTTCTTCATTTTTATGTTGTTTCCAAAGGTAACGTGCAGGTGATACATTTCTAAAAGTGTCTTAATTAAAAAGATTACATTTATAATATGGAATGAACATTTGGAAATTTTATTTATGCCAAATATAATGCCCAATTCGTAAGATGTTACTGTGTTGAGTGTCACTTTAGAAGGTGGAAGGTAAATAAATGGAATTCATTATCTAGGGGAGTTAAAAGCGGTTTGTGTAAGTTTAGTGGTAATAAATTCTTAGCAGTATACTAGAAAAATGTTTTCAAGCTAATGTCAGTGATGGCAGTAATATTCTGCCATAAAGCATTTATCCATCATGGCTGTGTTTAAAACAGAGTACTAGGAAGACTGAGCAGTAACCTAGGTTTTGTTACGTTTCTTCTAGGTTTATGCTACTGATAATTTCTTGGTTCAAAAAAAGTTAGACTGTGTAGTCGACACGTCAGCTGGACATTTGTTGTGTGACAAAGACGAGTCAGTAAAACATTCTGTGCCTGAGAGCTTCCATCTGTTCAGTGCCATAGAAATAAGCAAGTTGTACCCAATATTGAAGCATAGGGTATCTCATCATTAACTAAGATTATATTATATTATATTAACTAAGATTATATTAGTTATATAGTAACATAGTAAACATTCAATTGTAATGTTATTGTTAGATTTGTGTTAGTATTAATTACAATAACATCTGGTGCCACCCTTCACATGATAAAGCAAAATGGTATCTAGAATCCATTCTAAGAAATTATTCGGTAGCTCTAAGTTTTTGTTTTTTCTTGGGTCTATTTCTCAATTCTGGCACTGGACGATGTGTTAAATCTCTAACTAAGGTTAATATCTGTTCCAGTTTCAAAAAATTATTTTGAGAGATTGCTGATGTACATTAATGAATCAATAAAGAACAAAATTATGATTTTTAATAGTTATTGCATACTTCCTAGTGAGGCCTTATTCAAGAATCTTAAGGAATGAGGGTTCTGTTACTATACTTCTTCAGTTTGAATTCCTTTTCTGACTCCTATTAGCTATATGACCTTGGGCACAGTGTATAGTCAGTTTATGCCTCAGTTTCTTCATGCACAAAAGTGGGACAATAATAGGACTTGACAAAGAACTATCAAGAGGTTGAAATGAAATAATATGCAAAGAGCATTTAAAACTAGAGCCTAGCAGATAGTGTTTAAAATATTATTATATTGTTTAATTATTAAAGAGTCTTTTGGGATGAGCATTATTTTGTCCATTTTACATGGCTAAATTGAGGTATAGGGTTGTTGAAAAACTCATCCAAGAACACACAGCAAGGGTAATTCCATCAGTTGTCAAAGCCCTTGCCCTAAAATTTGCACCCAGTTTTTTTTTCTTTTTGCAGAGACTCAGTGCTGAGCAATTGTTGATCATGGGATTCACCAGAAATCACAGCTTCCCTGGGGACATTTTATCCTCTTCCAGTTGGGTACTGACTAGAGAATAAGGACCATTTTTTTTTTTTGAATGGAATTTGAGGCAATAACTTAGCTTTATTGCTTGTCATTTCCTCCTACATACCTTATGACCTAATATCTAGGATAATTTACTACTGCGTGGACAAAGCCTGCATTATCAAGTTTAATCCTTTTGCTTACACTATCTCCCCTACATGGATCTGCCTTTCTTCCTCCTCAACCTCTCTCTATTGAAGGCTCAGCTCAGAGGGTTTCACAGAGAAGAGGCCTCCTCACATTTCCCTATAGCATGTGAACTGTCTATTGTCAGCTCTGATGGTGTTGTGTGTCATTGACCTGCTTGAATAGCTGTCATTTATTCTGTAATATGAACATTTTGAGACAAGGGATCTGTGTTAGTTATTATGCTATCGCTAATGCCTAGCATGGTTCTGGACATTAGCAACAGTTCCTTCTCTCATTCACTGAGTATTTACTGAGTGCCTCTTTGAAGTCAAGAAAGGTCTTGTGGAAACTTGAATGAATAAAAATGAGAAAAACCCTTGCTTCCATGGACCTTAATCTTTGCTGCTGCTAAGTCACTTCAGTCATGTCCGACTCAGTGCGACCCCATAGACGGCAGCCCACCAGGCTCCCCTGTCCCTGGGATTCTCCAGGCAAGAATACAGGAGTGGGATGCCATTTCCTCCTCCAACGCATGAAAGTGAAAAGTGAAAGGGAATTCTCTCAGTCGTGTCCAACTCCTAGCGACCCCATGGACTGCAGCCCACCAGGCTTCTCCGTCCATGGAATTTTCCAGGCAAGAGTACTGGAATGGGGTGCCATTGCCTTCTCCACCTTAATATCTAGTGAGTCACAAACAGGACATTGAAACAGAACTGTCAGTTNCCAACTCCTAGCGACCCCATGGACTGCAGCCCACCAGGCTTCTCCGTCCATGGAATTTTCCAGGCAAGAGTACTGGAATGGGGTGCCATTGCCTTCTCCACCTTAATATCTAGTGAGTCACAAACAGGACATTGAAACAGAACTGTCAGTTGAGCAGATGGATATATAGGTCTGGGGGTGAGAAACAAATTCTGAGCTGAAGATGTATATATCAGAGTCATCACCATGCAATTCATATTTAAGACCATAAGTTCAATGAGATCATTAAGGAAATGAATGCTGATAGAGAAGAGTACTTCTTTCTTTTAATCAATGAAAGAATACACAAAGGAATTAGAATGTCAAGAGAGTAGGCAAGACCAGGACAAGACTAGCCCAGAAATGATCCAGTTTTTAAGAATTATTTTTGATGGAAGGGGTGGTATTCCCTCCTGGGAGCATCTCTTGGAGCTTCCCACTCATGTTCATCAAAGAATAAAGTAACTGAGTTGTATGTATGTTACTTGTATGTGTAACATTCACAGAACACAGACCCAGTTTCCCCAGTGGTCCTCACATATTTTCCATGTTTTAAAGCATTTATTCATGGTAAAGAGGTGTCTCTCTTTGAGTCTTTTTTTCCTCAGCAGCCAAAGACAGCTTGGATATAATCATGACTCTTAACTGAAGGTGCTTAAACTCATCTTAAGGGAACTAAGATGTAACAATTGTGGCAAAAATCATAGAATCTCCCATTGCATCACCAAGTGGAAAAAGAGTTGGATGTGACCTCAGAGAACCAGGGAAGAAAGCTATGGAGCAACAATGCATGGGGTTTTGCTGCACAGACTCTGCTTCATCTTTCCCACTAGGGTTTAAGTTCCTGATGGATAGGCTCTATATTTGGCTTGTTCATAGCTGCACCCTCAGCACCTATGATAATGCCTACCATGGGATAGGTATTTGTAAAGATTTGTCAAAATGACTGAATGACCTGGGCTTGAGTTTCAGCTCGGCTGCTTAGTAGCTATAGAATTTGGGGCGAGTCACTTAAAATCTCAAATCCTCAGTCTTCTCATCTGTGAAATGGAGATAATAATAGCACTCTAACAAAAACTCTGAAGATTAACTGGAATAATATATGAATTTTACACAATTTATGGTGCATGATAAAAATCTACATTCATGCTTTTTGCTATTATGATGATGATTTTGCCATTGATTCCTCTAACAATCTGCTTATTGTAAAACATTAACTAGTTTTACAGTGTCATTATTATTACCTCCAGGAACACTCACTGGAGAATGAATATCTACCACCAAGCAGATTCGGAGTACACTACAAGTTACTTCGAATTGTTTTTCTACCCAAAGTCTCAAATGAGAGTGTTTTGCAAAAAGTTGAGTAAGGATTTCCCTGTTAGCACGTCTCCAGAACTTGTTTTTCTGTTATTCTTTTTTTTTCCCCCTGAAAGCTTACAAGCAAGAGTGGTCATCACACTTGCTGCTCTATATCCCCTAGCAAGAAAGCAATTTGAAACTAGGCAAGTTAAACTTTAACCTTGTAATCTAAACAGATAACATAGTAATTAATGCTCTATATTTTATAGACCTGGTGGAGTGTAAAATTGAGTGTGCTTGAGGTGTTAGGCTCCCACTTTAGTGTCTAAAGGGAACCAGCAGAAGCCAGACTGGACTCATGTTCAGCCCAAGTATTATTTCTAGGTCAGTGCAAATGGAAAATCGGTATTATGACTCCTAATAGAAGCTGCACAAGTGACCAATCATGAAGTAATTAATTACAAAAAGAGAAACAGAGAAGACTTTTGTTTATCTAAACTTCTCTGTAGCTTCTTGTAAGTAATCATCACTCTATCCCTTTTGGAACAGAGTAATAGTAAGGAAAATCATGGAAAGATCAAGCAGAAAGTAAAAGATTTCATCATATAGGTAATTTGAAAAAATNACATATAATTTTTCATATTCTTTTCCAATATGGTTTATCACAGGGTAATTAATATAGTACCTGTGGTATACAGTAGGAAATTTTAAAAAATCTTTCAATTTCCTTTATTTTTTATTATTATATATTATTATGATTTTTTTAAACTTTACAGTATTGTATTGGTTCTGCCACACATCAACATGAATCTGCCATGGGCATACACGTATTCCCCATCCTGAACCCCCCTCCCACCTTCCTCCCCATACCATCCCTCCGGGTCACCCTAGTGCACCAGCCCCAAGCATCCTGTATCGAACCTGGACCTGCGATTCATTTCTTATATGATATTATACATGTTTTAATGCCATTCCTCCAAATCGTCCCACCCTCTCCCTCTCTCACAGAGTCCAAAAGACTGTTCTTGTTTATTCATTCATATTTAAGAGTTTGCATTTACTACCCTGAGCTCCCAATTCATCCCTCTCTCTACTCCATCTTCCCCTTGGCAACCACAAGTCTGTTCTCTATATCTGTAAGACTGTTTCTGTTTCATAGATAAGTTGTGTCATATTTTAGATTCCAATATAAGTGATATCATATGGTATTTGTCTATCTCTTTCTGATTTACTTCAGTTAGTATAGTATTATCTAGATCCATCTATGTTGCTCTAAATCTCATTATTTTAATTTTTTATGGCAGAATTTTGTTCTATTGTATATATGCATAACATCTATTTTTATCAATCAATGTATATAAAAATTTTGTATTTGAGGATAGCTGATTTACAGTGTTGTGTTCTTTTCATGTGTACAGCAAAACAATTTAGTTATACAAATACATATATCTATTTTTTTCAGATTGTTTTCCCATATATGTTATTATAGAGCATTGAATATGGTTCTTGTTCTATACAGCATGTCTTTGTTGACTATCTGTTTTATATATGGTAGTGTCTATCTGTTAATGCCAACCTTCTAATTTATCCCTCCCCCACCTTTCACCTTTGGTAACAATAGATTTGTTTTCTAAGTCTGTGAGTCTGTTTCTATTTTATAAATAAGTTCATTTGTATTACTGTTTTAGATTCCACATATAAGTAACATCATATGATATTTGTCTATTTCAATCTGACTTATTTCACTGTGGTGTGATAATCTAGATCCATCCATGTTGCTGAAAATGGCATTATTTCATTATTTTTATGGCTCAACAGTATTTCATTGAATATATGTGTATCACATCTTCTTTATCCATTCATCTGTAATGGATATTTAGATTTCTTCCATGTCTTGGCTATTGTATATTGTGTTGCAATGAATATTGGGGTACATGTATCTTTTGAAATTATGTATTTTTCCAAATATAAACCCAAAATGGGATTTCTGGGTCATATGGCAGTTCATAGTCATAGTCATATGGCAGGCCATAGTGGCCTTGCCAATTTACATTCCTACCTAGAGTGTAGGAGTGTTATCTTTTCTCAACACTCTCTCTGACCCGTCTAGCAGGTCCAGTTATTCCAGGGTGCCCGAGAGGGAGCTACCTGAAAGAATCATGGGGGAGAGAGAGAAAGGAGACCAAGCGGCGAAGAATGACAGAGTCACTCTGGCTGATGTCAAGGTCTCATTTACTAGCTGNGTCCAGCAGGTCCAGTTATTCCAGGGTCCCCGAGAGGGAGCTACCTGAAAGAATCATGGGGGAGAGAGAGAAAGGAGACCAAGCAGCGAAGAATGACAGAGTCAGTCTGGCTGATGTCAAGGTCTCATTTACTAGCTGAAAGTAGGCAGTATATATGGGCAAAGGTTACATAAGGAAGTGACGCGAAAGGATTACAAAAAGAAGTGAAACTTATCCCCGCCCAGCATTCCACTTATCCCCGCCCAGCATTCCAGTCCCAGAGTTATCTTTGGCACACATTTGTTGTTTTTCTTCTAGGTGACTTGGCTTTCTTAAAGCCCTCCGTGAGCACAATGATTCCAGGAAGCTGCTGGTTTCACAATAATTCATGTTGGCTGTTTGTTAGGCAACACCGGCCCCATGGCTTCTCACAGAGGTGCGCAGGTCCGAGCAGCCTCCAGAGTTCCTGGTGACGGTCCACTTCTCAAATCGGGTTCTATGAGGAATGGCCACATTGCAACATTCAACTTCCTTAAAACATCATGGGGGGAGGAGAGACGGATAAATAAGAGCGTGGGATTAACAGATACACACTACTATATATAAAATAGATAAATAACAAGGATATGCTGCATAGCGTGGGGAACTATATTCAATATCTTGTAATAACCTGTAACGGAAAAGAACCTGAGAAGAATATACATATATATATATAATATGGTGGTAGTTTAGTCACTAAGTTGTGTCCAACTGGTGGGATCCCATAGACTGTAGGCCACCAGGCTCCTCTGTCCATAGGGTTCTCCAGGCAGAAATATTGGAGAGGGATACATGGGATTCCCCAGTGGCTTAGATGGTAAAGTGTCTGCCTGAAATGTGGAAGAACCAGGTTAGATCCCTGGATCAGAAAGATCCTCTGGAGAAGGAAATGGCAACCCACTCCAGTATTCTTGTCTGGAAAATTCCATGGACAGAGGAGCCTGGAGGGCTACAATCCATGGGGTCACAAAGAGTTGGACACAACTGAATGACTTCATTTTCCTTTTCCTCATACATACGTATAAATGCATGGGAATAAGAATATATATGTATAAGAATACCCTGGTGGCTCAGATGGTAAAGAATCTGCCTACAATGCAGGAGACTTGAATTCAATCCCTGTGTCAGGAAGATCCTCTGGAGAAGGGAACGGCAACCCACTCTAGTATTCTTGCTGGAGAACGTCATGTACAGAGGAGTCTGGAGGGCTGCAGTCCAGGGGTTGCAAAGAGTCAAACATGACTGAGTGGCTAACACTTTCACTACATAACGGAATAATTCTGCTCTATACCAGAAGCTAACTAAGTCAACTATACTTCATTAAAAAAAAAAATACAAACTAAAATTTTTAAAATACAAAAATTAGTTTCCCCAAAAAGACATTATCATAGCCTCATTTTTTTTAAAGACGGCTACTGCCTCCCTCCTTAAAAAAATTTTTTTTTCATGTTAAATTTTTTGCTAAATGCACCATAGCTTTGTTTCTCTTTCTGACAACTGGAAGTATGTTAACCAAAACACAGAAGGAAAAAGAATGCCAAAGATATCTCTCTTGATCCACGTTGGCCCTTCAAAGCAAACTCTCTTGTGCAGCCAGAACTCCCATCGGTCTCTCCCAGGCACAGATTCCAATTAAAGAGAAACAAGGTTTTTACAGCACGTGATCATCAATATGCAAAGAAGTGACACCAGACCAACATCACAAGCCCAATTACCCAAATGTCTTGCTCAGGTAACAGTCTTTAAATAGTCAAAGGCTCTTTGGCAAATCCTCTCCTTTAGAGAAATTAAAGCCAACATTTTATGCAGATGATTTCACATCCTCTTAACAGCTCCTCTCCAAATAATTGAAAGAGCTTCCCATCATAGAACTCATCAGGTCAACAGAGCTTGCAGAGCCATGTAATTTAGCCAGAGGAGTTCATTCCAGCTCAAGACCCCATTTGGGTTTCCAAGTAATCATCACTCAAGAGAGGGCTCAAGGTAAGACCTCTTCCAACTTGCCCTTTGAAAGAAGTCATGCCTGGGTGGTCCCTGCTGCTCCAGACGTGTCACAACAATGCAAGTGGACGAAGTCCCCATCTGGCCGCTGGCTGACAGAGGAGGGAGGTCTGAGAGCTCGGACCCTGCCGTGTGTTAATGCGGGGTCTTTGAAAGACTGTTCAAAGAATTCATCAGTGATTTCTGGAACTTGGAGCAGGCCAGCATGGAGTGCACAGGTAAAGCATTTGCCAGGCACAGGTGTTAGCACAAAGAACCCTCTTTACTCTCCACACCCAAAGTTCTCTGCTCCGTGCATCTGAATGGACCCATTTAGCAATATTGCTGCTAAGTCGCTTCAGTCGTGTCCGACTCTGTGCGACCCCATAGATGGCAGCCCACTAGGCTCTGGGGCTAGGATCTCGTCCCTGGGATTCTTCAGGCAAGAATAATGGAGTGGGTTGCCATTTCCTTCTGCAATTTAGCAAGGTACTGGCCCCTAGTTTAGAGAGCAGAAATTCACACTCATTCTGCAGCCTCAGGGCGCAAATTCAAGGTCTAATTTTCATGCAAATCGACTCACTCCTTTGTATTTCTAGCTGATATTTTATCTGGGCCCTTGTTAATCAAGGCAAACATAGTTCAATGCAGACTCCTCACCTCCCAAACAATAGCACAAAAGTATAAAGACTTTGGCAGAGTTAAGTCCAGGATTCAGAGTGCAAAATTATCCAGAAGATAAGCTTCCTGCAGTGCAGTCAGTGCCCCCACATTTCCAGGGACATTGACAAATTCCTAGAAACGTCGAGGACTCCTCAGTGGTGAAGAAACAAAGCCACCCTGGGGCTTCATTTGTTTAGGTTGGATTGACTCCTGGCTTCAGTCCCCCGTATGAACTGTTAAGTAGTTTATCATGCCATCCTTCTAACAAGAGAAAGCTTAACAAGCTGGAACTCAGTGTTTAGTCTGGGAACCCTCAGAACTGAGGCTGTGCAGCAAACTGCCATCATGAAGTCTGCAGAGACAGGAGAATTCAGAGGGTCATGGCCGAGACGGGCTCACCTGGATCAGCAGCCGCTGAGACTGGAGCTGGCAGCAACCCTTAGATGGCAATGCTGATGAACTGCTGAAGGCTGAGTATGAGCCAGAATGCAGGCTGCAATCTTAGGGGACCCCACTATTTCATGGCCTTTACTTCCAGAATTCCCACCAACTCTTCATGGCAAAGACTCAGGTGGGATCCCCTGGTGGCTCTGAACTGGGCAGAAGTGTCATCCTTGGGAAACTTACAGAGCCTTCCTCAGATCTCAGGCATCACTGATCTCAGAGTCTGTACTGCCAGACACATCACAGTTTCCATGACACTGTCTTCAGTGGAATGATTGTTGGATGGGTGGACATTTGGGTGGATGGGTGAATGAATGCATGACATGGGATCCATGCCTTCAGGGAAATGATAATACAGAAATTCCCAAATTTGTCTCACCAAACACTAACACCTTAAGCTGTGCCATGGTGCCAAAAGTTCTTCTATGCTCAAAAAAATTGAAGGAGATGTTCAGTTTGGCAACTTAAACAGATTTCTTTACTACAAGAGCCCGAATATCACACACCCTTATCTTCCTAGAATTTAGCACATCTGTTGTTAGACACTCAATTAGATAATCAAAAGGAGGAAAATAGAGAATAATCCACTCCTGTTAGTTCATTCCACAAATACTCACTGAGCATCTAAGCACTGCAGGCACTAAGCCAAGGTCTGTAAATATATTGGGAGCAAAAATGGGCACACCCTGCCCTCTTGGTGGGGGCAGTATAATAGAGGAGATGGACATTGAACAGTCCCACAGGCGAGTATAAAATTGCAAATACAACGGAAAAGTAGGTGGACAAGATACAATAAAGCAAACACCCTGGTCAAGGAGGTTAGAAAAAGCTAACAAAGGAACTGAGAATTAAAGCATTAAGAATCATCAATATGGCAAATGGATGGGGATGGCTGGGCAGTGAGGGAGTTTGCTAGGAAACCAGCAGAGGAAACTGTGTGTTACCAAACGTCCCCTTTGAAGTCCTGTAGNGATCTGATAGATAGAGTGCCTGATGAACCATGGAATCAGGTTCGTGACATTGTACAGGAGACAGGGATCAAGACCATCCCCATGGAAAAGAAATGCAAAAAAGCAAATTGGCTGTCTGGGGAGGCCTTACAAATAGCTGTGAAAAGGAGAGGTGAGAAGCAAAGGAGAAAAGGAAAGATATAAGCATTTGAATGCAGAGTTCCAAAGAATAGCAAGAAGAGATAAGAAAGCCTTCTTCAGTGATCAATGCAAAGAAATGGAGGAAAACAACAGAATGGGAAAGACTAGCCATCTCAAAATCTCATCAAGACAAAGAGTCATACCCTGTCTTGATCTAGCAATCCCACTTCTGGGTGTGTATCCAAAAGAAATGAAAATAAGATCTTCCATGTTCAATGCAGCATAACTAAGACATGGAAATGACTGAAGTGTCCATCAATGGATAAAGAAGTGAAGTAAGTCAGAATGAGAAAAACAAATGTTACAAATATAACACATACATATGGAATCTAGAAAGATGATTCTGATGAACCTATATGCAGGGTAGCAATGGAAACACAGAAACAGCAAAAAGACTTGTGGACACATTGGGGGAAGGAGAGGATGGGACAAATTGGGAGAGTAGCATTAAACACATACATTACCATACGTAGCAAGCCAATGGGAATTTGTTGTATGACACAGGGAGCTCAAATCCAGTACTCTGTGACAATGTAGAGGGCTGAGATAGGGGGAGTGAGCTGGGAGGGAGATTCAAGAAGGAGGGAACATATGTATGTCTATGGCTGATTCATGCTGATGTATGGCAGAAACCAACACAGTATTGTAAGGCAATTATATCCAATTATAAATACGTACATTTAAAATAAAAAAGTAAAAATAATAAAAAAGAAGATATACACATATATATATATTCAAGGAAATATTCTTGATCCATGAGAAAAAAGGAAACCCTGCCATTTGTGGCAATATAAGTGAAATAAGCAAGGAAGAGAAAGACAAATATTATGTATTACCACTTATACATAGGAATATTAGAAAGAGTCAAACAAAGAAATGGAGTGGAGAAAGGTGGTTTCCAGGGTCTAGGGGGTAGGGGAAATAGGGAGAGGTTGTTTAAAGGGTACAAACGTTCAACATAAGATGAATGAAGTCTGAGGAGCTAGTGTAAAACATGATTATTATAGGTGATAACACTGTACTGTATAATTGAAAATTTCTGAGAAATTATAACTTAAATAGTCTCACCAAACAGAAGATACCTGTGTTAGGTGACGGATGTGCTGATTAATTAAATGGGAGGAGGGGAATCTTACAAAGTTTACAAATATCAAATTACCATGATGTACACTTTAAATGTCTTGCAACTTTGTATGTTCAACTATAGCTCAACAAAGCTAAAATAAAAAATAAATAAATAAAAACCTTGACTGGCTCTCTCCATTTCCTCCCTTTACTTGCAGAGTAAAATCCAGCCTGGTGTTGGCTATACGGACCTTCAAGCTCTGGTCCCAGCTCACCTTTTCTGGCTGCTTCTTTTCCCTAGGTCTCATTCCTCTATCTTACTGTTGGTCTTTTCAAGTGCTAGAATATTCCTCCAGCTTTTTTTCCCTCCAGTGAAACAGTTCTTCTCCAAAGAGTGCTACTAAAATATCACCTCTCTGTGAAAAGCACCTGGGTGATATTCACGCTCACCTCTGTGGGTGAAGGAAGCCATTGTGAAGATCACAAATAGTGTGATTCTTCACAGAATAAGAGTATCTGCAGCCAGCACATTACTAGTCAGTCACTGTTGTCAAAACTTCACATGCTCATTTAATCTTTTGATCAAGTGTGTAATATTCACTACTATTACCTCCACCTTGAAGATGGGAGTATAAAACTCAGAAAGGGTAAGCAACTTACTTAAGGTTTCTCTAGCTAGTCAGCCACCGAACCAGGATTTTAACCAAATCAGGTGGTCCCAGAGTTGTCATTAACTTCTTGACTCTAAAGCACTCCCTAGTATTGCTTCTCGTAGCATTTCACTTGTGTTCATAGTATCCGGGTGATTTTTACACATGTTTTTTTATTGCTTTACATTGTCAGCTTTCAGTGTTCCCCTGTTCCTGGCACTATTACTGTTCAAACAGTCAGTGCTCCATAAATGTCTGCCATATCTAAGGGAAATCTAAACCTGCTAACAGGAAATAGTTGCCCTGAGAATTCTGCCTCTAGCTCTCCTGTATCAAGACTCATTCACAATTTAATGAAGACTTCAAGTTGATAAAAGATGGACCAGAAAAAGGAATGCATACCTTTTTATGTGTCGCTAAATTTCTATGTAATTTTAGATAAACCACTTAATCTCCCCATTTTTTAATTTGTTCAATGGAGATTTTCACCCTTAGAATCTGTCATTCTCCCAGGAGTTCTGTGAGGGTGAAATAAGACACCCAAGAGGAAGAATTCTAAGACCTGTAAAAAGGCCATGCATAGAGAAAGGACACGTTCTAATCAGTAAAAACACGTTGTTTACAGTAAGTAAATGATGTGTGTGTGTGCATGTGCTCAGTTGCTAAGCTGTCTCCAACTCTTTGCAACCCAATGGTCTCTGGCCCACCAGGCTCCTCTGTCCATGGGATTTTCCAGGCAAGAATGCTGGAGTCGGTTGCCATACCCTTCTTTAGGGTATCTTTCTGACCCAGGGATCGAACCTGTGTCTCTTGTGTCTCCTGCTTGGCAGGTGAATTCTTTACTACTGAGCCACCTGGAAAACCCCTTAAATGATGGTGCCAATTAATCTTAATTCTTAGTAAGTGAAGTTTCTAACTTTTTCCACTTCCTATTTCTCATGGGCAGTGAAGTGTCCTGAAAGAGGAAATTTTTGTGCTAGTTTTGAACATCCACCATTTGTCAAGACAGAAAAGAATCACTGACTCCCACAGCTCTGGAAGGAGGCTTGAGATACAACCTGTGCTGCTCATTTGTAGATGATGAGATTGTTGTTCAGAGAGGGAACAACTCATTTGAGGAGTTACCACGTCTTTCTGGACAATATGGACCACACAAGGGTGTCTAGGTAGATTAGATCAGTGGTAAAAAGACTCTCTCTCTTTTTTTTGGTAAAACTGAACAAAACAATGAACACAACTAGAGAGCTGACAAAGCGCAAAGGTTGCAGAGCCCCATTTCTGGAGTCAACCTCTCGCTCTCCCCCCACACTTACTAGGATGATTTCAATGAGTTAATTAACCTCTCATCCCTTAGTTTTGTAGTCTGTAAAACTGAAATAGTAAAGAGTGTTCATCTTTCAGGCTTATTTTTAGGATGCAATGAGTTAAACTGTGCAAAATTCTTAGACCTGCACCAACCACAGACTAAGCCCTAGATACTTGTTAAATAAATAAAAACAACAGGTGAGAATTTAGCATTTTTGGAATTTGTACATATTATGAAATTGAAGAACTGTGTTTTCCACTTGCAAATTAAGTTTACAAAACTTCATGGGTTATGCTTCTGTTCTTCCAAAGATTTTCCTGAGTGCATGCCCAGGCAGAGCTTTTAGCTAAGTCACCAGGAGTTAACCATGAGATTAATTGTCAGAAGGTTAATTTTTTTTTCAATTTCCTGGAGGTTGCTGTTGTATTTTTAATTGGCAGTATGTTGGCAGTTTAAGTCACTTTTGAAAACAAATTCTCCAACAGTCAACTGCTGATGGTTTCTCTGCCAAAAAAAGGTATCTAAAACTTTTCATGATCAATAGGCTACCAGGAATAATGAATACACTGAAATATTGTGTTGTATTTGATGTTAAGAAACTGGTTAAGTTAGGAAATTATGTTTTGCAATTACCCAAGGTAAATGCTGATGGTGGCTTATAAATAGCCCTGTTACCCTTGCCCTCTTGCTCAAATCCACAATAAAAACCCCTGGATGAAGTTTAATTTAGTGAATCAATTATTTTGATTGAATAAGGGCACTGAGATTTTATTGGGTAGATGTTATTATGAAGTAAATTTAAATGAAAACATGCATATAAACACACATAATCAAGTGCTCAATATTTATCTTTTATATTAGTTGCTATTATCTAATAAGCTTTTTGTCACCATAATGTCTTTCAAATAAATAGGGAAGTGATTACTTTAGGAAAAATTAACTGGGGCAGAGAAAGTGAATGATTTGGAATTATCTAAGGAAAAGATAACAACGACAGACTTGACAGCATTTATTTTTCAAAGAAAAAGTATTTGTGCTCACATAGAGTAGAGTAGCTAGGGATTTCTTTCTATTTTTAATGGAAGTATAGTTGTTACAATATTATACTAGTTTTAGGGATACAACAGAGTGATTTGATATTTTTGTAGATTATATTTGATACAAGTTATTAGAAAATATTGGCTATATCCCTTGTGTTCTACATTACATCTTTTACTATAATTTATTTTAAACCTAGATTTGTATCTTCGGTTCTTTTCCCCATCATCCCCTCTCCATACCCCTCTCACCACTAGTTTGCTCTCTTTATGTGTCTGCTTCTATTTTGTTGTGTTTTGTTTCTGTTTGTTCATTTGTTTTAACTTTTAGATTCCACAATATAAATGAAAAAAGAGCATTTTTCATTCAGACAGAAAGACTGATTGACTTATTTCACTAAATATAGTGTTCTCCAGGTCCACACTTGTTGTTGCAAATGGCAAAATTTCATTCTTTTTCAATGTCTGAGTAATATTCCTGTGTGTGTATATGTACACCACATTTTCTTTATTCATTCATCTGTTGATGAACACTTAGGTTGGTTCCATGTTTTGACTGTTGCTAATAGTGCTGCTTGACAGCCCTAGCACAAGAGATAAAAAGAAGTTAATTTAAAAGATATTTCAGAGAGAAATTGACCAGAGTTTAGTGGCCAATTAGATGGGGGCTGGGAGCAGAAAGTAAGGGGCCAATCATTCTAACTTCAGCAACCTGGCAGCTAGAGATACCAATGAATAAATGATGGTGATCGTACCAGTACATTGGTGGGTGGTTTGATCTATATCCTGGCTTGGGTGCTCAAAGAGCAGCGGGCGACTGGCCAGCTCAGGGGACAGCTAATCCTTAACTCATGGTCCAGGTGTCATCAGCCACAGTTCTCATTCACTTCTCACTTTGATTTGAGAGTTATTAGAGTCAGACAGAAGACATTCTAACTCTTAAATTAACTCTCAGTAGATCACATCTATCACTCTTGATCAACCAGTCAGGCAGACCCATGGGAGGCCCCTGTGTGCTTCTGTCACCTCCTTCTTAAAGCCTCGTTTGTTATTCCCCAGCATCTTTCCAAGGGAGTTGAACTGATTTTTGTCTGACAGTCTTCTCAAACATCAAATTCAAGATGTGTGCCTAACTTAACAAGATTAGGACTTACTAATTTTACCTTTTGTTAAAAATGAGTAATACATGTGTTTTGCAAAAAAATGTAATAATGTATATTGTTTTTTATGCAGAAAACCTTTGTCACATGCTACTTCTTTTAATGCTGTCATCTGAGGCACAAACAGCAAAGCTAATATTTCAAGTCTGCATTTAATAAGTGCCTATAAAATACATAGTTTCCAAACATTGAGGATATTTAGTCTATGTTAAAAAGCACTCCAGAAGTAATATGTAATGTGTTTATATATTTGAAAGACTAACTCAAAAAACAATTTTCTAATATACATGAGGAAGCTTGCATTCACGTAATTTAATTCTTTTATCCAGTAATTTCAAATCTGGGACAAAATAATCTAAATTTGTAGAAAATAATCTAAATGTGTAGATATATACACAGAGATATTTATCTCAGTGCTATTTATATTAAGTAAAAAAGAGCAAAGGGGGAAAATCTAAATATTCAAAAGCCAGGAATACAGTAAAATACAATATAGTGTAACTAATGTAATATTATGATTGCCATTAAAATAATATTTACATTTTAATAATAAGGTTAGCACATATGAAAGTATGCAATATAAGAAAAGGATAAATATTTGGTATGGTTGCAATTATTAATGAATCCACATCTATGAAAAAAGATGTCACTTATTATTTGTTCTTACTTCAAGGTAATGGAGGAGGAAATGGTAACCCACTACAGTAGTCTTGCCTGGAAAATTACGGAGACAGACGAACATGGCAGGCTACAGTGCATGGGGTCACAGAGTCAGACATGACTAAGCAACTGAGCATGTACTTCAAGGTGAAGGAGCATAGTAGGACTGTGTGTTGTGTAGTGTGAATATGTCAAGTGTTGTGTGTTATACTTTCCAGATTGCTGCCATGAACACGAGTGACTTTTATAAATAAACCACTCACCCTGTCAACTCCAAAGGAGAAAGAGGAGGAGGAGGAAGAGGAGAAGGAAGAAGGAGCAGACACGCAGATTACTGTCAAGGGCAGAACCAGGATCCATACTGTTGGAAGTTCAAGGAAGGCTGCCTTTGGGCTCAGCATGAGGAAGACTGTTCTGCAGTCACCTGCTTCCCTGAAGAAGCAGGAAATACCAAAGAGGTATTTCCTTGAAGAAGCTATTCCCTGGTAATGACAGAGGGAGTCTGTCAGGGAGCTGGATGGGGGAAGGCTCCCTGCAAACTCTTAGGTTCTCTGGTCTGGGGGATCTAAGTGCTCCGTAACTCAGCGGAAGCTCATTTCTTTTCCTACAGAAAGCATTTTCTTTTTTTTTAATTTGCATAATACTGATAAATCTTACATTCATGCCAAAGGAATGAAAACCTTTTCTTTTCTGCCTTCCTGAGAACATAAAATGTAATTTAGAATGAGTATTGGCCTCTTCCCTGGTGGCTCAGTGGTAAAGAATCCTCTTGGCAATGTAGGAGATGCAGGTTAGATCCCTAGGTCCTGAAGATCCCCTGGAGGAGGAAATGGCATCCCACTCCAGTGTTCTTACCTGGAAAATCCCATGGACAGAGGAGCCTGGCAGCCTACAGTCCATGGGGCTGCAAAGAGTCAGACATGACTGAGTGACAATGTTGACTGAAAAATGAAAGTGAAAGTCATTCGGTTGTATCCAGCTCTTTGTGATCCCATGGACTATAGCATCCATGGAATTCTGCAGGCCAGAATACTGGAGTGGGTAGCCTTTCCCTTCTCCAGGGGATCTTCCCAGTCCAGGGATCGGGCCCAGGTCTCCTGCATTGCAGGCGGATTCTTTACCAGCTGAGCCAAAAGAGAAGCCCAGGAATACTGAAGTGGGTAGCCTATCCCTTCTCCAGCAGATCTTCCCGACCCAGGAATCAAACTGGGGTCTCCTGGCTTGCAAGCAGATTCTTTACCATCTGAGCTATTAGGGAAGTCCACAATATTGATTGGCCTCTTACTAAAGTAACTTTCAGCTCTCTAGCTTTGAAGCTGCACGGGATCTGGTGGAGAATATTTCTGCAGCCTCTGTGCAGATGATTCAAGCACGGAACTCTCTCAGTCAAGTCAGGCTTCATCAAGGGGCTCTCTGTGACTCCCTCTTGGAGATGTTTGGTGCCCTTGCTTTTCCTCCTGGTGGCCTAGGTTGGGGTCCTCTGTCACTCTGGTCCTCATCCCCAAGCACCTGCCTGCTGCCTCATGTTTTCATGTCATCTTTTCAGTCCTGTGTCCAGCTGCTTAGGGCCCAGGGGTTAGGGGTGTAATAATAATATGAGTAAAACCTTTCTAATATAGCAATGAAATGAATGTGTTCTCCTTTTCAAGTCATCTACTTAGACATGCTGGGATTTTCTTTTTTTCATGACTAACAGGGAAGGAGGTGACTGGTGAGGGAGGGAGTTTTAAATCTGCAGACCTTTGTGGATCAACAAATCATAGGCCATATCTCATATGGGTTCAATAAAAGTCAGTTTTATGACATCCCATTTTTATAAAAATATCAACTTTTAAGTCAGGCTGCTGATTTTTTAATATCTTGTCTTTTTTTTTTCTTTTTAACAAATGTCTTTTTTCCTCACAGTTGCATTTCATCCTCTGCGATCACTTCTTTAGGGATGTGGCTTTCTGAAATACTGGTTCAGGAAGAGTGTTAACAGGGCAGGGTGATTTTG
>SJYV01051165.1:787469-803678 GCA_006410875.1 Neotragus pygmaeus
TGAAAGTGAAAGGTGAAAGTGAAGTTGCTCAGTCCTGTCCGACTCTTAGTGACCTCATGGACTGCAGCCTACCAGGCTCATCTCTGCCCATGGGATTTTCCAGGCAAGAGTACTGGAGTGGGGTGCCTGCCTTCTCCATATGGTAACTACCTTATTTTTATTGTGTTTTTTCCTCAGTAAGAGCTTTAGCTTCCTGCAGGTAGGACGTGGATATTATGGAATCCTCAGGCTCTCTTTCTCACTTTGTCTCTGTCTCTCCCTTCCAGTCTCTCCTTCTCAGATCAGATCACTCTGCACTTTTCCCCTTACAGTGTCTGAGTGTTCAATCATGGTAGTAAAACAGCCTAGGTAGATCCTGGCACCATGGTCTTGGGTAACTTTATTTAATCTGAATCTCAGTTTCCTCATCAATAAAATGGATTAGTACTAGTATCTACCTTGTACCATTGTTAGAATCTAATGAAATAATAGATAAAGCACTTAGTATAGTGACTGTTCATAACATGCTTTTGATTAATGTTAGATATTAATTTTTCTCAGTCCTTTGAGCATACATCCCAGTCTTTTCTACATGCTACTATCTTTGTCTGAAATTGTGTTTTACCTTATTGTGGCTTTCTCTTCTGCCATCTTTGAGATTTCAGTTCAATAATCACTTTCTAAGGAAAACTTTATCTGACAGACCAAACTAGATAATGAACAGCTTTATCCTAAGCTCCTATAGTTTCCTATATTTATCCTTCATAGCATTATCAGGGAAGGCAATGGCATCCCACTCCAGTACACCTGCCTGGAAAATCCCATGGATGGAGGAGTCTGGAGGGCTATAGTCCATGGGGTCGCTGAGGGTCAGACACGACTGAGCTACTTCACTTTCACTTTTCACTTTCATTTATTGGAGAAGGAAATGGCAACCCACTCTAGTGTTCTTGTCTGTAGAATCCCAGGGATGGGGAAGCCTGATGGGCTGCCATCTATGGGGTCGCACAGAGTCGGACACGACTGAAGTGACAGCAGCAGCAGCATTATCAGAAATATAATTAAAACAATTGATGATGCAATTATGTTTTTCGACATGTCTTCCCTACTACAATGTAAGATTGAAGATTTCTACTTCCAGTCTTTAGAGAATAAATAACTTACTGGAAGTATTGTCTCACCATAAACATAGCTGGACAAGCATACCTCAGAGATATTGCAGGTTCTGTTCTAGACTGCTGTGATAAAGTGAATACAGCAATAAAATTAGTCACATAAATTTTAGGTCTAGAACTTAATTATAGAACTTACATTTATACTATACTGTAGTTTATTAAGCTTGCCAAAGCATTATGTGTAAAAATCATTGTACAAAGCATAATTTAAAAATATATTATTGCTAAGAAATGCTGTCATCTAACAATACAAGGTTGCCACAAATCTTCAATTTGCTAAAAAATGCAACTGTTCTCAAGCACTGAACAATAAGCAATGTAGAACTATGGTACTGGAAAGGGAAGAAACCCCTGAGATGAGCTCCATGAATGCCCAGCTCCCTCTGCCTAGGGCATGTTCCTTCCATAAATCAGAGAGATAAGGCACAAGCTCAACGTACTGAGGTAGAATTTGCAGGCCGTGGTGCTGGAGAAGAGAGAACTGTTATGTGTGTCAGAGGAAAGGACCCATGTAAGAATTAAATGTGGCCATTGTGATGTTTCATTATATGTGTTAATGTAACTGGGCTAAAAGTTATCTAGATAGCTGGTGAATTATCATCTCTGTGTATGTCTGTCTGTGAGGATGTTTCTAGAAGAGGTTAGTTATTTAACTGGTAGATTGAATAAAAAAGAAGACTTTAATTAGTGCTGGTGGACATCATCCAAGAGGTTAAGGGGCTTGAATACAACAAAAATGTAGAGGAAGGCGGATTCGTTCTCTAACTCAATTCAGATATCCATCTCTCCCACCTTCGGACATTGATGCTACTGGTTCTCAGGTTTTTGGACTCTGCCTGTGACTTACATCATTACCCTGGTTCCCAAGTCTTCAAGTTTGGATTGAACTATCTTCAGCTTTCCTGGGCCTCTAGGTTGAAGATGGTAGGTTGTGGGACTTTGCAGCCTTTGTGATTGTATGAGCCAATCTTTCATAATAAGTATCTTCCTGTTTACCTGTATATATCCTGTTGGTTCTGCTTCTCTGGAAAAGCCTGACTAAGACAGTCATTGACCAAAGCCTGGGTGATGCATGATCATGGACATACTTCATAAGACTCAGCAAATAAGTTGTGGTAAGACAGAATTGAACACAGATATCAGAAATCATTCAGTACTATGAGATACTGGAGTTCTTGCCAGGGCCAAAAAAGATAAATACATAAATATGAAGAAAAAAAAGTGAGAAAGAAGGACAGAAAGAAATTGTTCTGTTGCACTGAACACTTCTGGCATGCACTTGAGAGCTCAAATGGACTATGCTTTTAGAGTAAAGATCATCACCCAGAGTAAGAGCCACATCCTGTAACTAATTATGAAATAAAAATGGACCTATCCTAACATTTAATATAATAGAATTGTAGTTGGCAAGACCAGAAGTGCTAATAACCATGGAATGCCTTCCAGAACATTACTCAAAACATTTTGAAGAAAGATAACACAATCTAGACTCCCTATGGTGTACTATAACAAAATCCATCTGTGCTACCAAACATTAGCAGACATGTGAAGGACTAGAAAAATGTGACCCATACTCAAGAATTTAAAAAAAGCAGTCAATAGAAACAGACCCTAGGATGACACAAATGTTGGAATTTCAAGGAAAAAATAGCCATAAGAAGTAAACAAGTGAAACATTTCATCAGAGAAATTAAACCATAAAAGGAATCAAATGGAAATTTTAGATGAGAAAAGCAAAATATCTAAAAAGAAAAAAAAATTTTTTTAGATGGGCTTAATAGCAGATTGGGGACTCCTGAGGAAAGAGTTGAGAGCTTGAATGGAGGTGAAAAAACACAAATCATCCAATCTGTATAACAGAGAGAAAAAGGGATTAAAAGATAAACAGATCCTTAGTGATTTGTGAGACAATATCAAATAGTTTAACATAAATGTAATTAGAGAACCAAATGAGAGAGGAGAGAAAAAATAGAAAAATAAATGGCTAAAACATTCCAAAGTTGTTTATAAACATCAATGTACATATCCAAGAACCTTGAACTTCAATAAGGAAAAATATAAGATGAATAACATATAGGTATGTTGTAGCCAAATTGTTGAAAAAAGTTTTTAAAAATCTCAAGAAAAAGCAGACTAAAAGGACATGCCTTACATATAGTGGTAAAATAATATGATAATGGTTTTTGATCAGAAACAATAGATGACAGAAAACAATGAAATTATGTGCTGGAGAGAATAAAAAGATTTTCAATCCAGAATTCTATATTCTGTGAAAATAGATTTTTTAGAATGAAGATGAAATAAAGGTATTTTCAGATAAACTAATGCTAAGGGAAATTATAGATACCAGACCTGCCTTAAAAGCAATACTGAAGGAATTTCTTCAAGCTGAAAAGAAATGACATGATACAGGAACTTAGAGCTACACATAAAAATGAAGAACACTGGAAACATGTGAATAAATATAAAATATTATCTCATTTTCCTATTTTCTTTGTTTAAAACAACCAAAATATTGTGGGGTTTATTACATTTGTCAATATTACATTTCTGACAATAATAGCATAAAGTATGGGGGAAAATAAATGAAATTTTACTGTTCTACATTTTACACAAAGTGGGACAATATTAACTCTAAGTAATCTAAATAAGTGGAGACATAACCTCTAGATGCTGGGAAAACAAATGAAAATAATAAAAGGAGGTGCAGTTAAATATCTAGTTGAGGAATTAAAATGTAATATCAAAAGTATTTGATTAACCCCAGAGTAGCCAGGGACAGAATAGAGAAATCAAGAGACTATATAGGAGAGTAGACTTATCATTCTACCATATCATGAAACCAGAAACTAAATCTTTCTTATTCATGACTGTATGCCCATTACTTTCCACAGTGCCTAATATATAAAGTGTTCAATCAATATCTAATGAAAGCATGAAATTAGACTTTATCTTACATGATGGTCTCAAAATGTGCACATGGGTGGCATGTCTGTAACTGGCAGATTCATTTAGAATCTGCATGATATGCTTCCTCTTAGCATAGAAGCAGTGTCCTCTTCACCAACTGGACATCTGAGTGTGAAGGCAATCTACTAAGGATGCTACTGGGTGCATTCCCCAGCCAATAACACTAGAAAGAGATTAACTGGTGAAGGTAGGTCAACCAGCAAAGTGCCTTAATACGGTTGGCGTTTTACACCCATAGAAACCAAGCACTCTTGGATAGATTAACTGTATCACATAAATATTTATTTACTCATTTATTTAAAAAGCACTTACAATAATGCATATATTGTAAATAATATTTATTGTAGAATTGTGGATGCACAAGTGGTCATACAAGAAAAAAATCCCTGCTCTCCAGGGTCTAACCATCTACACTGATGGTAACCTCTATTATAGCCCATGATGGATAATTCAGTTTCTTTTATTAAGCCTGAATTCTCTGAGGGGAGGACTCTGTTCACTGATTGATACATTATTAAAAAAAAATTTATTGAATGTCTTCAGTGTGCTTTGTACTATCCCACGTACTAGGAATAATTCCCGCTTTAATTGATCTTATAGTCAGGGAAGAAAAAATAATAAAAATAAGTAGCAAAATCTAAAGTTTGCCAGATAGAAAGCAGGACTGAGAGCTATTGGTGAACAGGCTAAGAGGTAGAGTGGGAAAGACATAATTTTCAGTGTGGTGGCCAGGGAGGTTTCACTAGAGTTACATATCAGCAAAAATACCTAATGAGCTGAGAAAGTTTCTTATCCTACTTTGATTATTAGCAACCAGAACATGTTAGGCACTAACATATATATTAGTGATTCATCTTACTCATTTATTAATTTACTCAATATTTTTTGACACAATGGACAGGTTAATACCTTAAATTAATTGGCTACATAAACTGCTGAATCCAATAATCTATCATAAATTTATTGCCTTACAAATAAAAATTAAGCCAACTCCCTTATCCCTGCAACTAGAAGTTAAATCAATGTACTAGGGTACTAGTACTTCAAAAATCAGGAAACAAGATAATACANAATTGGCTACATAAACTGCTGAATCCAATAATCTATCATAAATTTATTGCCTTACAAATAAAAATTAAGCCAACTCCCTTATCCCTGCAACTAGAAGTTAAATCAATGTACTAGGGTACTAGTACTTCAAAAATCAGGAAACAAGATAATACAGAAAAAAAGAATAAGAAGTAAGTGTGCAAGTAAGCAGGCTACTTTAAATTGTGATATAACTGAATGAACATTCATGTTAATCAATAGGAAAGGTTTTATCTTACAAAGCCTGACACTGCTAAGTGAAAGTGAAGTCATTCAGTCATGTCCGACTCTTTGTGACCCCATGGATTGTAGCCCACCAGGCTCCTCTGCCCATGGGATTCTCCAGGCAAGAATACTGGAGTGGGTTGCCATTTCTTTCTCCAGGGGATCTTCCCAACCCAGGGATCGAGCCCAGGCCTCCTGCATTGCAGGTAGACGCTTTAACCTCTGAGCCACCAGGGAAGCCCTGACACTATTAAGAACACAACCATTACCTCAGTTGCTCCGTATTTTTGACCCCTCCTCATCTCAACAGTGTATAAACAAGTGGTCATTTTCACAGACTGCTTTCCAGTTACACACAAAAAAATGCAATTACATGTAAATGACAGGCTTCCAGGTGAGTGATGGGCCATGAATTATGAAATCAACAAGTAATGATGATGGTAATAGAAGTGGTAATTTCACCATAATAAGAATTACCCTTATCTTTCTCCTTTATCTAGGAGAGCTGTTATCAAGAACGAATATTTCCTGTGGCTTTGCATGGGAATAAAGGCTTCTTCTCCATAATTCACATCCCTGTTTAAGCTTCCATCTTGTGCTTTCAAATTATGACCAATGTTTTTCTTCCTAGATCCTAAACATGTGGATATCTGCTGGAGAAAAATGGCTAATAATGTTTCCACAGACATGGTGTCTTCCATGAATCAGTAACTATGACAAAATCAGTAGGCATTGCAGTGGCCCTGTGATCCTGTCTGGATCTCCTTTGAGTCTGTGACAAGCTGCCTGGTGGGCAGTGACTTGGTGCTGGAGTGACCGCAAATAGGAACTTACCACTAGCTGGTCAATTTTTTAAATCGGCTTGGAGCTGGGGCTTCCCAGTAGCACGTGGTAAAGAATCTGCCTGCCAAAGCAGGAGACGTAAGAGGCACAGGTTTGATCCCTGGGTTGGGAAGATCCCCTGGAGAAGGAAATGGCAACCCACTCCAGTATTCTTGCCTGGGAAATCCCGTGGACAGATGAGCCTGATGGGCTACAGTCCATGGGGTCTTGAAGAGTTAGACACGACTGAGCAACTGAGCGCACACACACAGGACTGATAAATACACACACAAACACACACAGTTCATTTTACCTTTTCAAATTTATTCCTGAAGAAACAGGACTCCAGATACTTTGGAGTATGTACTCTGATGATAATTCTTGCTGAAAATTGCTATCAAACCACATCAATTGTTACTGGATGCTATAGTCAGCCCCCAGTTATAATGACTTATTTTGAAGAAGGGCACCAGCAGAGGTAGTGGCCAAAAGCCAAGGGGAAATGCCTACATTTAATTTTGCAGCTATGAATTTTGGAGCCATCACATTGACCTTCCTATTTCGTTTTGTCTGATTGTAAACCAAGTAGCCTCTTTATTAGTTAATCTAGAAAGTGCTTGAATTTGCTGGAAATAATCTACAGACTAGATCTAAATGCAAATAGAATAAATTTGACTCTCCTGAGAGTTGCCACTTGAAGACACCTGTTCGTGTAAACGAATGCTGGTCTGTCAGCCTCTCTGTGTCTTTCCTGTGTTTCTCTCTGCCTTTGTGTCTTTAGCTGTTTCTCTCACTTTCTTCAATCTTTCTCACCTCCTTACCTCTGTGTCCCTCTCCCTCGCTGTCTCTGTGTTTCTCTGGCTCCATGTCTGTCTGTCTCTGCCCTTCTTTGTGTCTATTTGTGTCTCTCATTTCCCTGTCTTTCTCTGCTCTCTGTCTCTCTGCCTCTGTCTCAGTTTCTCTCTCAAGCAAGACAGGGTCCCCTTTGATTTTCTTTAACTTTGTGTTGACGGCATATCTCATGAAACATTTAGAGAGAGAGAGCCTTACTCAGGAAAGGGCAACCCACTCCAGTACTCTTGCTTGGAGAATCCCATGGAGGGAGGAGCCTGGTGGGCTACAGTCCATAGTGTCGCAAAGAATCAGACACGACTGAGCGACTTCACTTTAGTCAGCTTAGGTATGGGATAATCATTGTAAACTACTGCTAGGTGAATGTCAGTAAATGACTAGACTGTCAAAAGCTACAGTGCTTTCCAAACCAGTACTGAGAGCTCCTGTTCATCCACATTTCTGCCCTGCTCTATTGGCAAAGCTCACAAGAGCATGTTAACAGAGAACAACAACACAGCAAAGGTGTCCGCTTTCTTTGGGATCCTCATAATTGACAACAACACTGTAAAGCAATTTTCCTCCAATTAAGAAACAAACTAAAAAAAAAAGCAAATAAAGAAAATATTCATCATTGAAGTCTAATTTTCCTTTGCTCCTCTGCACAGATTGCCCAAACTCCTTATAAGGCGACACCTTTTGTGTGGGGTAGGGAAATTGTTTGGAGCTCCCTATAGGTATGGTGACAAGGTCTCCTGCTGGTCCAGGACAGGGCCAGTTTATGCGTTGTCCCAACATTCAGTTTGTTAACACTCCCTTTTTGTGTTGAAATGTTCTGGTTTCGATGGCAAATGTTGTCATGTTGTATTAGCAACTGGTAAGGTCTGTTCCCACAGAGTAACGTGCAGTCGTTGACTCCATCCAACTATCAGCAATGTAAATTGTACAACTTCATTTTAAAAATGGTATTTAAAAATAGCTACAATTAGTAGGCAAGATGAAATAAGGGTGCAAATATACGTATTTGCATAGGATGGAATATTATTCAGCTTTAACAAACAAGGAAATCCTGCCATACATGAGAACATGGATGAATCTAGAGGGCATTAAGCTAACTGAAACAAGCCAGTCACAGAAAGATGGAATTCTACTGAGAGGAAGCCTCCAGAACAGGTAAATTCATATAAGCAGAGACTAGAATGGGGCTTGCCAGAATCTGGGGTGCGGGGGAAGGGATACAGTGTTCCTCTGTATAAAGTTCAGTTACATGAGATGAATTAGGTCTGGAGATCTGTTGTATGTAGTACAACATAGCACTTCTAGTTAAGCAGACACTGCTGTGCACTCAAAAATTTAAGGGGGTAGGTCTCATCTTAAGCAACAAACAATGTAAGTAATATAGCTACATAAAAAATGCAATATAAAAATGTAAGTAACTTGGGTAACATTTGTAGTGAAATGACTTACAGCTTTGGAGTCAGTCAGTACTGGTTTGAAAAAGTTCTTCCACTTTTTGTTCATGAGAATTTGGGAAAGTAACTTAAGCTCACCGAGCCTCTTTGATCTCAGCTGTATCACAGGAATGATAATAATTCATCCTTTGCTATATCCTGAGGTGTTAGGAGGTTCAAGTGAGGTTACATATACATAGTTCCTGGCGAGATAAAAGTTCTCCTCCTGAAACNAGAATTTGGGAAAGTAACTTAAGCTCACCGAGCCTCTTTGATCTCAGCTGTATCACAGGAATGATAATAATTCATCCTTTGCTATATCCTGAGGTGTTAGGAGGTTCAAGTGAGGTTACATATACATAGCTCCTGGCGAGATAAATGTTCTCCTCCTGAAACGTGTTTAAGGCTTAACACCCAACTCAAAAAGGAGTATTCCAAAATAGATAGCAGTATCTTTTTTTTTTTGGATATAGCAGCAATTAAAGCACCCTCCAAATCTCTATCTTGGATATTGTCCCTTTAATAATAATTGTATTATAAATATTAATTTAACCTAAACCCAACTGCGGTATTCCTCCAAACTAAATACAAATAACCCATTATATATATCTCTCTCTCATTTTAAAATATATATAGTTTTAAGTGCTTTTAATTATTACCTATTTTATAATTTTAAAATTTCCTTTGGAATTAGTCAATCATGTATTTGAAATTAGAAAGCTAGTTATAATTGAGTAAGGTTGAGTCTTCTGATGATAAGAACCCACAAATGTAATTTATAAATCAAGTTTTAATAAGATTTGATATTATAAAGTTCACTTTCTTGTTAATCAGTGTTTATTATATAATGAGTCTTTCTGCCCCTCCACTACCCCAGTCATATTCATTTTAGTATAATCTAGGCTACCCTGTTCATTTTATGATTGGCCAGTTACCCGACTACTCCCCTTTAATAGCATGCTTGAAAAAATTAAAAAAAAAAACCCTGTTTCCCTTTATTCATTCTACTCAGCTCCTTTTAGGATAAAATCCTATAGAGTATCACAGTCTGTTATAAGAACTTTGGCTTTTACTTAGGCAGAAAGTGAAAGATTTTGAGCAAAAGAGTAAGGTAATCTAAGTTTCATTCTAAAAATATTCATTGCATACCTACTAAGAAGTGGCAAACAGAAACCTAGTTTCTGCTCTCATTAAACCTTGAGAAAGGTAAATATGAATAAAGAATTAAAAAATAAAACAGAAAATTTCTCTAAATTACACTTGAATATGATTTTGCCCTAAGAAACAATAGAGATAAATGCCTAAAATTCAGGCTTCTAACAATGACAATAATAAGAACTTTCTGTGTGCCAAGTACTTCAAAAGCATTGTATCATTCAATCTTTACAAAAACTCCGTGTGGTAGATACTATTATGATACAAATCACAGGTGAAGAAATTAAGCATACACAGATGCATGCAGCTTATAAGTGGCAGTACCTGGATGTAAGCACATGTCCATCTGTTTGCCTTCTGGGTCTGACATTC
Organism: Neotragus pygmaeus; assembly: GCA_006410875.1. Lineage (NCBI taxonomy): Eukaryota > Metazoa > Chordata > Mammalia > Artiodactyla > Bovidae > Neotragus > Neotragus pygmaeus. Next base: position 797,539 of record SJYV01051165.1, read on the forward strand.
TGGCTTCTTTACTGTACTCATGATGGCTCCAATAAATACCTAGACTACTTCACTTACTGAGTGTGTCTAATTGTGTAACCTTCAGCTACAGGATATTTGTTTCACTTCGTAGAGTGATTTTTATTTCCTTCCATGCTCCTTCAGTTAGGTTTCTTAAAACTCATCTTATCTTGATGAGTATATATAAATATAGTATTGAAAACTTGGTGACCTGCATTCTTCTACCAGAAATATTGCCTCTAATTCCATTTTTTACAGGACATCCATCAAATTCCCAGTGGTATTAAAAAATAATAATGCAGTTGAAGAGAAAGCTGCACTAGGAGATCCAATTTCTTCATCTGAAAAATAGGGGTAATAATATGTGACACTCACTAATCTCAAGGAAGTTAGGAGATGAATGAAGTAATTGTCTCTGCAAAATTTCTCAAATGTAGAAGAAATAACATATAATCCATTATAACTTCCAATGTGAAACAGTACTTCCCTATCCTTTTGGGCCTCTGTATTCAATCTTAATCTTTCACCAACGTATTTATTCTACAGAACTATTTGTTTATTAGTCTAACAGATCGTATTTTTTGAGTATATTGTAAGTAAGACCCTGTACTAGGAACTTGGGATAAAAATAAAATAAGATATGAAATGAAGCTCGTGTTTACTATTTTTTTGAATAACAATTACTTTGTCTTGGCTGCTCATGAGATCAAGAGAATAGCTTAGAATAAGTATCCCAGTCTGATCCCTCCAGATCATCTAAACCAGTTAACTCCAGTATGAAGCCAAATTTGAGAACTGTTTTTCTGTTCTCAGCTGATCTCATACCAGAGAGATTTAGTTGTACATTTCTGATATCACAAACTAGCTGTTTATACATGGACATTGTTCCAGGTTAAGAAGGGTCTCTCAGAAATTCATGCTCACTCTGAACCTCACAATGTGAGGCTTATTTGGAAAGAGAGTTTGCTCAGATGTAGTTAGCTAAGATGAGGTCACAATGAATTAAGGTGGGCTTTAAATTGAATGCCTTGTGTCTTTATAAGAGAAAGGGCACACACACACATCACAGAAGGAACCATATAAAGATGGAGGCAGAGACAGGAGTGATGCAGCTATAAGCCAAGGAAAGCCAGTGACTGCCATCAGCTACCAGGAACTAAGAAACAGGCATTAAACAATCTCCTTCAGAGCCTTCAGAAGAAACCACCCATGCTGATGCCTTAATTTCAGACTTCTGGTCTCCCAAACTGTGAGAGAATAAAATTTTGGTTGGTTAAAACCATTTACTTTATAGTTGACTTTCCTGTAGTTCAAACGGTAAAGAATCCACCTGTGATGCAGGAGACCAGGGTTCCTAGCCTGGATCAGGAAGATCCTCTGGAGAAGGGAATGGCAATCCACTCCAGTATTCTTGCTTAGAGAATTCTATGGACAGAGAAGCTTGGTGGGCTTCAGTTCATGGGATCACAAAGAGTGGGGCACGACTGAGTGACTAACACATACACATACTTTACAGTTATTTAATCCAGATGCTCTAGGAAAACATACGGACATCAATTAATAGCTTTTTAAGTATGCCAGAAAAACATCAAATTATAACATAGCTCTGTATTGATTCTCAACATTATATATGGAGTCCCTCAAAATAAAAGAGAGATTTGTCACTTGTGATATCTTAATAGTATGGATAGGTTGTGCAAACTGCTGCTAATCATATTCATTCTAGGTGAATTAATTCATTTAACACTACGATTGAGTGACTTTTTAACTGTGTGTGGGTGCCATGTTCTTTATTCTGCAGTTAGGGTTAGGTAAATATCTGTTGAAAACAGGCATTCACAAAGAACTAACCCAGAAATAAGGGTCGTCTCAACTTTGTTTCTAATTAAGTAATCAGATATTTATTGAATATCAGATGACTTTCCTTATCACTGAGACTAATGACCAGATTCCCTACAATGGCTTACAAAGTGGGTACAAGCCTCCCATAAAAATTCATCAGTCTGTTTTATCTCCTATTTCACTCTAGTCATTCTGTCTGTGCCATCTGCTAGTGTTGGTGTCTGAAATATCTTATCTCAAGTATCTTCAAGGTCACTTCCTCGCCCCTTTCGGGTCTTTATTCCAACTTTACCACCTCAGTGAGGACTCCTCTGACCATCTTTCCTCACCACCCCTTGTATTTCTTTCCTGCCTTATTTTGCCTCATAAAGTGCTTTATGTTGTTAGCTGGATTGTGTATTCCTTCCCCAGATTCATATATAGAAGCCCTGGCCCCTATTTCCTCAGAATATTTGACAATATTGGAGACATTATTGGAGCTTTTAAAGCAGCAACTAAGTCAAAATAATGCTATTAGGATGGTCCCTAATTCAACGGTGTCCTAGTAAGAGGAGGAGGAGAGACACTGGAAATGAGTGAACACAAGGAAGGGCCACGTGAGGAGGTCACAGTGAGAAGGTGGCTGTTTGCCAAAGAGAGAGGGTCAGGAGAGATCAAACTTCTAAGACCTTGATCTTGAACTTCTAGCCTCCAGAACTGAGAAATTACATTTATGTTGTTTAAGTCACTCAGAGCAGAGGAAACTAACACGGTCAGCCGTAAAATTTATTGTCCCATCTGGAACACTACTGAGACAGGAAAGGGGACGCTATTAATATCAATACAAGGACAACTGGCATAAGCTGTGACTTCCAGGGTGTAGCAAGACTTGCGGTAGCCCTATCACTGGTCACTATTATCATGTGATGTACTTGGTGTGTGTGCGCGTGTGTATGCATGTGTGCTAAGTCACTTCAGTCATGTCCAACTCTTCATGACCCTATGGACTGCAGCCCACCAGGCTCCTCTATCCATGGAGATTCTCTAGACAAGAATACAGGAGTGGGTTGCCTTGCCCTCCTCCAGGGGAGTTTCCCAATCCTGAGATTGAACCTGCATCTCCTGTGTATCCTGCACTGGCAGGCAGATTCTTTACCACTGAACCACCTGAGAAGCCCATCACACACACATGTACCTCTTGATGCAAAAGAATGCTTACACAATCTAAGCAGTTAGCAGAAACAAAAATACAGAGTGTTAACTCATTAAATTCATTGAAATGATTAATACTAGTCACAATATTGTACATGTCGAGGTACAAATGATTCCCACAAATCATGTCAACATGGGTCCATAATGTCATATTTAACTAAATGGTATAGTTGGAAAGATCCATAGCACTTTATTCCTAAATTTTCTAACAGCACTATAGAAAAATCAAGGACAGCAAATCAATGTCCCTAAGATAGATACAAGTAGCTCTTCCTTCTAATTTGACTTTTAGTAACTAATGCTTTAGGCTGACACACAATGTGAAATATTTTCCTTGAAGACAGACAACTCTGTCTGCCTCTAGACATTTTTATTTATTAGAAACTGAGTCAGGAAAATCTGAAGTTAAAATTTATCACAGCAGCTGAGGTGCTATATCTTGCTAAAGAAAATTAATTTTATGCCAGTTTGGTAAACATTGTCTGATACCTTTCCATAAATAACTAATTTGACCATATCAAAATATTGCCTAAGAGAATTTTTTGAGTTGCATAAAGTGAAGTTATATTTTGAATGCAAATTCAAAATAGTATCATATGAATAATAAAGTCTCATACTATGTGCCAATTTGAAAGTAATGCAATAGTCAAATGTTTGTTACAGTTATCAAGAATGTCATAACTTAGAAGCTGGCAGGCTGTATGAATGATGAGATATGTAACATATTGCTTTAAGGTAAATATCCCTTGAAGTTTGTAGCAAAAACTCCAGCCATCCTTTTCAACCTTACAGAAACATCCAATTAAGAACTTAAATTACTTGGGGTCATCAAGAACATGTTCTTCAAATAAAACATAATCCCTCTATAATTCACACTAACTAGGCTTCACCCCAAATACAGTGGGACTAAAATTTTAATCCTGAAAATCCTTAGCATCACTCATTTCAATTTCATAAATGTCTGTTGATGCTTTATGTTTTATGCTTTATGCTTTAGTTTGATCCTTGATGCTTTCTCTTCCCAGGGCTCTTAGAGTTTTATTGGAGAGAGAGTGAACTTTTAGGAGATAAAAGTGAAAAAAAATAGAAAAAAAATAAACGCTTTATTCAAAGACTGACTCTGTGTCCTCTTCTATCATTCAGAACGCCTTACACTGTATTGAAGTTATTCGATTCTCTGGCTCTTCCAGGTCTCCATGAAATGAAATAGAGGGCTATTTAGGAAACCCCAACGATCCTATTTCAGACATCTGCCATGACTAAATATTATAAAAGGCACATTATAAATACTGTCTTGTATAAATTTCTTAAGAATCATTTATCAAGGAAGAAACTGAACTCAGAAATGTTTTAGTGCACTCAAGATCTGAAGTCTAAAAACTAATGGAATATGTCTGTGAACCTGGTCTGTCTGAACACCAAGGCCACAATACACTATTTATATTTCATTCATCTCTGTCTCTCCAGCATCATACTTGATGCGTAGCATTGGCTGTTTAATACATATTTGTTAAATGAATGAATCAATCAATGTTGGTTGAATTCCAAAGGAGAAAGGAAGACTCCTTGTTAATGAATAAATCATGACTTTTTCAAGGTTTCCAAAACCAATTAGCATTTCCTTGGGACAATCTGAAATGCCAGATCCTAGCAAACCTATCTATCAACTGGAGAAATGGACATTCGGGAAACTGAGCCTTGAAAACTTGTTGAGCCATCATTTCCTTATTCAGTGGCCTTCGGTGTTAGGCTGCTGATTACTGGGAGTTGTGGGAGCAGCAGGGAACCCAGCGTTGTCAACAAACTTTAATAGCTTGAAGTAACGGTGCTATTAAAGCATACTCAGTTTGTAAAAAGGAACAGATTAAAGTTACGAAATTGAGATAAGATATCCTTACAGAGAGAGCACAATGTTGTGTTCTCAGGCTAAAATTTCATAGGAAGCTTGTGCCAATGGAAACTGTTGTGCAGTCACTAAGTCATTCTGACTCTTTTGAGACTCCATGGACTAGCAAGCCAGGCTCCTCTGTCCATGGGCAGAATCCTGGAGTGGGTTGCCATTTCCTTCTCCATCGGATCTTTCTGACCCAGAGATCTAACCTATGTTTCTTGCATTGTAGGTGGATTCTTTACTGCTGAGCTGCCTGGGAAGTCCAAGGGAAATTATGAATCCTGTTTTATACTCTGTATGAGTAAAACCATTGATTTCAACATGACCTCAGGATCCCATGTGTATAGAGCCAAGCATGACAATTTGTCTAATGAATGCTTTTTTTAATAACCAATATAGATCTAAGGTTCATGTAGGCTTCTGGGGACACTGAACTGAAAGAGTTTGAACTTCTTGTTAATGATCATAGTAACACATGCCTTTTTGGGAGTACTTTACAAAGCACAAACAAATCTGATCATCAAAACAGACCTTGTAAAATAAGCTAAAAGGGTATACTGCAGCACAGGGAACATAGCCAATATTTTATAAGTGTAAAAGGAGTATAACCCTCAAAAAAAGTGAATCACTGTCGTACGCCTGAAACTTATATAACATTATACATCAACTATATCTCAATTTTTAAAAAAAGCTTGAAAAGTAAAACAAAATCCAGTCCTGAGATATACATGTTTGGTATTATATTTTGCAAATGAGAACATTTAAGAGTGTTTAGGGAATGTACTGCTCAATTGCCATCTAGCTGAGACTTTATTCCAAGACAGGTTCCTCTTCTCTGTTCTAGCTACTTAAAACAGTACTCAGACTATCAGCCTCATCTGGGAGCTTGTTAGGAATGCAGACTCTTGGGAACTACCCCTGAACTACTGAATCATAATTTGCATTTTAATAAGATCTTCAGGTGATTTGTATGCACATTAAATTGTGAAAATCACAGTATACATCATGTCACATTAGTCATCTAGAATGCCTTGACTTTGAAAATCTCATCTGGAGTCGATATGAAGGAGGGGTTAGGGGAGGGCACTACCATTAAAAGTAAGCTGCAATATCTGAATCTTCTCAAAACATAACCAGGCTTAAATACTGACTGCATCAATAATGTAGATATATTTAGTATGCAGGCATTCATGCTAAGTCGCTTCAGTCATGTCTG
>SJYV01051165.1:807954-844069 GCA_006410875.1 Neotragus pygmaeus
TCTGAGGTTATTGATATTTCTCCCAGCAATTTTGATTCCAGCTTTTGCTTCATCCAGCCCAGCGTTTCTCATGATGTACTCTGCATAGAAGTTAAATAAGCAGGGTGACAATATACAGCCTTGATGTACTCCTTTTCCTATTTGGAACCAGTCTGTTGTTCCATGTCCAGTTCTAACTGTTGCTTCCTGACCTGCATACAGATTTCTCAAGAGGCAGGTTAGCTGGTCTGGTGTTCCCATCTCTTTCAGAATTGTCCACAGTTTATTGTGATCCACACAGTCAAAGGCTTTGGCATAGTCAATAAACAGAAATAGATGTTTTTCTGGAACTCTCTTGCTTTTTCCATGATCCAGCGGATGTTGGCAATTTGATCTCTGGTTCCTCTGCCTTTTCTAAAACCAGCTTGAACATCTGGAAGCAAATGTCTACTGAGTAACTATTAGGTGTGAAATTGGGGAAATATGGACGAGGTAAAAAAACACAAGGTCAGTGACCCTCAAAAAACTTAGAAGTGATGGTGGTTCAGGTTGAAGAGAAGGAATACAAATAAGAAAGCAAGTAAATGTATGCTAACTGCACATTAAAATATCTACAGGAAAAAGTGATTTTAAGCTATAAAGTAGTTTAAATTTACACATTAATTTGTTCATGAATTCTAAAATTATAGAGATGGCATCTGCTCTGTGAGTTTACTATGTTCAGTAGGAAACATCAGTAAGAGAGAATCTTGATCTTAAAAGAGTTTACATTCTCAGGGGGGCAAATATATGAATTGATAAACTGCTTTACAATGAGAAAGGTGATATAACAGAGGAGAGAGGAAACCACTGGAGGGGAGACTCAATATACTTAAGGCAGTAGAGACAAGACTTCATAGAGAAGATAAATCTAGTGAGATGAATTTTAAATTAAAATGAGTGAAATGCTATAAAAATGAGGTTCAGCCTTTAATAACTGAAAGATTGGCATGAGTGTATGGATAAATGAGGAAGAGTTTGGCATGTGATCCAGTGAGACTGGTTCAGTGGCTGGGACACAGAATAGAAGAGAAATATTCATGAGCTCATGTAGCCTTATATTCCAAATTAATGTTATTAGTATTACATTTTGTCAGGATTGAGGCATTAGCCTTGAATCAGCTATTCAGCTCAGCTAGATTATCAAATAAATAAATTAAATAAGTTTATAGTATAATTAGCTATTTATCCCATTACCTCTCATAGTGAAATCAAGCCAACAACTAATTAAATAAGATTAGTCTTTTCAGGGAAGACAGAACCACATTTTTATTTCTCTTCAGAATTAATGAAACTTTCCATTCAGCAATATGCATTTCATCACCAAACTCAAATCCCCCTGGGCTGCAAGACATCAGTATTTGAATATTTATGATGATATTGAAGTATAGCCAGTGATTATGTTTTCTGTTATAAAAGTAACAGTAAGAACAACCATTTCTTATGTATTATGAGTTTGCTGCCTGCTACCAGAACCCTTAGGGAAAAAACTCCATTAAAGAAAATCAAATTAATAAACATGTGTCTAGCCACACCATCACAGTCATCATTTTAAAATTTCATTATCATTCACTTTCTTTGATAGAAATGTAGCTATTGTTATAGATCATCATCACAAAATCAATGTTTTGAGCTTCAAAAATATATATCTCTTTTGGCTTTAAAGTCATCTGCTAGTAGGAGTCTGGTGTTACTTCAGTGTATCAGTATGAAAATATATCCATGAATATTCATTCATGAGCATCAGCTTCTCAATTTAGATAGTTAGCTTTTTAGTATAGTTTCTTTCATTTTACTTGGCCACTATCCATTATTACTTTGCATTTACACAGCTGCTTTTCTCTAAGGAATCTAAAGTACTGTAGTTTAATTGTCCAAAAGAAATGGTGTCAGAATAGAGGAAAGGGAAGTAGAAAAATGTGTTTCCTGATTGTCTCAGGGAATTGGGAGATACTTAATTTTAATTCTGGCTTTAAGCCCAGACAGTGCGGCTGTGTCTACACAAGTAAGGTTGTATGTGAGACTTCTAAATTTTGCATGTATGTAGAATCCTGTTTCAAGAAATTCACAACATTATTTTACCTAAGCCAGTAGTTCTCAACCTGGAATGCTCCTCTTCTCTCCATTCAGGCCACTTAGTGAAATTGGGCGATGTCCAGAAAGATTGCTAGGTTGGGAAGGAGTTATACTGTTACCCTGTGGATAGAGGTTAAGGATACTGCTAAAATCCTGCAATGCACACAACAGTCCCCCACACAAAGAATTATCCATCCAAAATTTCAATAGTGCTGAGATCAGAAATCTTGATAAGCCTTAATACTATAAGCAAACTTAATTTCTTTTTTACTTATTGAAGAAGTCTAATACCAAATAATCATGGCAGGTGCCAAATATAATGCTTATTTTGCTGAAATATCATTTGTAGTAGGAAGAATTTCTGTGTGTGGTATAACTGGTATCCTTAATTCATCTCTAATAATTCCTGCTATTTATCTAAAGTAATAAAGGAATTCTCTTCTGATTCTAATTTTATCTGAAGTGTCTGAAACCTACATTTTTGTGGAGTCAAGTCATCTTCTGACCAGTGTTCCCAAGTTAACCCATACAAATACTAGCAGGGCCTCTTATTTCAAGTAAAGGAGATTAACTCTAATCATTGTCATTCTTTTCCCCTCAAAGCAATCCAGTGCCTTCCTTAAAATATCCAAGAACAGGGAGTGTACTAGAACGGAAGTTTTTATAGGAAAGAATATATTAGCCCAGACATATATACAAAGTAACCATTTAAATTTAGAACTTTATTTTCAATTTTCACTTTTAGAAGTTTGTTAAAAAATGGGAAGAAATGTTGTATTGTTTGTAACATTTGGATATAGTATATGTATAAGATAGTTTAAGTTTTTGTCTCTGCTGCTGCTGCTGCTAAGTTGCACCAGTCGTATACGACTCTGTGCGACCCCATAGACGGCAGGCAGCTCACCAGGCTCTCCCGTCCCTGGGATTCTCCAGGCAAGAACACTGGAGTGGGTTGCCATTCCTTCTCCAATGCATGAAAGTGAAAAGGGAAAGTGAAGGCGCTCAGTCGTGTCTGACTCTTTGCAACCCCATGGATTATAGCCCACCAGGCTCCTCGTCCATGGGATTTTCCAGGCGAGAGTACTGGAGTGGGGTGCCATTGCCTTCTCCAAGTTTTTGTCTCACCACTTTCAAATTTTTTCATGCAATATATTAATCCTGTATACTGCAAATATAAGTTTATGGATGGCTAAGTATTCTTGCCTAGAAAATCCCATGGACAGAGGACCCTGGTAGAGTATAGCCCGTGGGGTCGCAAAGAGTTGGAAATGACTGAGTGACTTCACTTTCACTTTCTAGACTAATAGGCAATTCTGATTGACATTCTTTTCCCTGCATAGATAAACTTTTTTTAACTCATTAAGCATATAGTCTGTGACTCCTTCTAGAATGTGTCCCTCCACCTCAAGAGACATCTTAATTCCTTAAGCAAATAGGATTCCTGGAGACTCATCCAACCAAGCTATGAACATATCCAGACTGGTTGATATCTCAGAGGGTTACATAGTTTAGAATTAGTCTAGGATTTATAACCACATAAGATTCAAAAGAAAAAAAAAAACTGTATCATTTCAGATGTAAAAATAAAAAGAAAGAGAGCAGCTTGCAAGCAATCTAATCATCCATAATCATCCATAAGTAAAACATCTGGTTCCAAATGTGGCCAGTTTTTTCTACTTATTTAGCTCTTACACAGATACCCCAGTAATCTTTTCTTATATGTTGATTTTTTAGAAGCATAAAAGTTAGAACTATTTATGTTCATTTGATCATTTTGAATACCCATGTGTTATGGACTGAATTGCATTTTCCCCAGATTCATCTTTTGAGGTCCTCACCCTAATGTGACTGTATTTGGAGATAGGATCTCTGTGGATAAAAGACATAGCCTATTTTCCTGTATCACCTAGCATCATATTATCGTTGGTGGTTTAGTCACTAAGTCGTCAACTCTTGCGACCCCATAGACTGTGGCCTGCCAAGCTCCTCTGTCCATGGGATTCTCCAGGCAAGGATACTGGAGTGGGTTGCCATTTCCTTCTCCAGGGCATCTTCCCGACCCAGGGATAGAACCCAGGTCTCCTGCATTGCAGGTAGATGCTTTATTGAATGAGCTACAAGGAAAGATAAAGCATTAGGTGACAATTATTTTTTGAGTGAAGGATATTTTCTTGAATGCAAATGACTCTTTGCCATGACATTTCTATCATCCTTTTGCCGTGGTTTTAAAATACCAAGTTTATCTAACAATGGGAGTATGGCATGTAATTTCCATAGGCATAGTTTTATTTATCTCATACATTTATCTAAATTGGTTTGCTCAATCATCCTTAGGTACACTTTGCAATGTTTACAGATTTTATAAGGTTTCAGACAATTAACATCTTGCAATACTATTGGTTTCTGATAGACATGTGTTCAATGACTTAATGATATCTGGCTGACTGCTTACATTTCTAATTACATATTCTTTGGTATATATAGGTAGGTCAGTGGTCATCTAATTATTTATTTTTAAAAGGAATATTCTGTTGAGAAGCTATGGAGCATATGTATTAAATCTCCATTATCTTCCTCTAGTAGGGTATCTCACTAATGAGTAAATTAAGCTTGAGCTTTTGGACTGTAGCACTATATTGCTCTATGATAAGGCCAATTTGCTTTTTTTTTGTGAGCAAAAAAAGTGAATGAGCTGCTGTAAAATTCCTTAAGTGCAGAGAAAATGACCTTTGCTATTCAGGTTGGGAAAGAACAAAAGCAAAGGATGAAATAGGAAGGAGAATGACAAATAATCCCTCCTACTGAGATGCCTATAGCAACTGATGAGGCAGTATTGCTAATGAGCTCCTTAGAGGTGGCCCTACTGAAGCATATTAAAAATCTAGTGAGAAGAAACCGATCTTATGTCTTCAGCTAGAATTTCATTAAACTTTCTGACAAGATGTGACAAATAGTGCTCTATTTGTGGTTGCACAGGCTTCAACCTCCCCAAGCTTGTAGAGCAATGATCATAATAGCTACCATCAATTAAATGCCTCCTAGATGCCCGGCACTGTACCAGGCATTTTATGGCATCATTACAGTAAATATTTTCATTACCTCTGGGAGTCCGAATCATGCTTCTATTACAATGATTTTTTTTTAAGGCAAAAAAAAAAAAGAGAGAGAGAGAAGTTACTTGCTCTAAAGTACACTTAGGTAGAAATGCTAAAATTTGAACTACATATATCTGAAGTGTTTTCTAACTCAGAGTTTAATACAGTCAGGATACATTTATTGAGCACAAACTATAATTGAGGCTTCAGTTGTACAATTCTGAATAAACTGAAAAATGTGCTCTCCCCAAACAACTCTAGAGCAAAGCGTATTTCTTCAAAACTGAGTTTATGTTTTAAGGACAAAGTTTCTGGTCCTCCCCAAATTATGAGAAAACTGAGGAATTTCTTGTGTCTGAAAAATTATACAGCTGACATTTGAACAACCTGAGTTTGAACTGTATCAGTCCACTTATATGCAGATTTTTTTCTCAGTAAATATTTTGGAGAAATTTTTGGAGATTTATGACAATTTGAAAAAGCTCACATATATCACAGATATACCAGATATACCACATAACCTAGAAGTATCACAGAAAAAGAAAAGTTTATGTATGTCACGAGTGCATAAAATAGATGAAATTACTAGACTATTATATTATTTACTATAAAATATATACACACCTATTATAAAAAGTTAAAATTTATTAACACCTATACAAATGCTAATATGAAGGCATTTGCAGTAGTGAGATGTAAACAAATTCAGAGATGCATTAAATCATAACTGCATAAAATTAACTGTAGTACATGCTAAAGAAAGTGAAAGTTAAAAGTGAAAGTTAAATNATATTCTTTGGTATATATAGGTAGGTCAGTGGTCATCTAATTATTTATTTTTAAAAGGAATATTCTGTTGAGAAGCTATGGAGCATATGTATTAAATCTCCATTATCTTCCTCTAGTAGGGTATCTCACTAATGAGTAAATTAAGCTTGAGCTTTTGGACTGTAGCACTATATTGCTCTATGATAAGGCCAATTTGCTTTTTTATTGTGAGCAAAAAAAGTGAATGAGCTGCTGTAAAATTCCTTAAGTGCAGAGAAAATGACCTTTGCTATTCAGGTTGGGAAAGAACAAAAGCAAAGGATGAAATAGGAAGGAGAATGACAAATAATCCCTCCTACTGAGATGCCTATAGCAACTGATGAGGCAGTATTGCTAATGAGCTCCTTAGAGGTGGCCCTACTGAAGCATATTAAAAATCTAGTGAGAAGAAACCGATCTTATGTCTTCAGCTAGAATTTCATTAAACTTTCTGACAAGATGTGACAAATAGTGCTCTATTTGTGGTTGCACAGGCTTCAACCTCCCCAAGCTTGTAGAGCAATGATCATAATAGCTACCATCAATTAAATGCCTCCTAGATGCCCGGCACTGTACCAGGCATTTTATGGCATCATTACAGTAAATATTTTCATTACCTCTGGGAGTCCGAATCATGCTTCTATTACAATGATTTTTTTTTAAGGCAAAAAAAAAAAAGAGAGAGAGAGAAGTTACTTGCTCTAAAGTACACTTAGGTAGAAATGCTAAAATTTGAACTACATATATCTGAAGTGTTTTCTAACTCAGAGTTTAATACAGTCAGGATACATTTATTGAGCACAAACTATAATTGAGGCTTCAGTTGTACAATTCTGAATAAACTGAAAAATGTGCTCTCCCCAAACAACTCTAGAGCAAAGCGTATTTCTTCAAAACTGAGTTTATGTTTTAAGGACAAAGTTTCTGGTCCTCCCCAAATTATGAGAAAACTGAGGAATTTCTTGTGTCTGAAAAATTATACAGCTGACATTTGAACAACCTGAGTTTGAACTGTATCAGTCCACTTATATGCAGATTTTTTTCTCAGTAAATATTTTGGAGAAATTTTTGGAGATTTATGACAATTTGAAAAAGCTCACATATATCACAGATATACCAGATATACCACATAACCTAGAAGTATCACAGAAAAAGAAAAGTTTATGTATGTCACGAGTGCATAAAATAGATGAAATTACTAGACTATTATATTATTTACTATAAAATATATACACATCTATTATAAAAAGTTAAAATTTATTAACACCTATACAAATGCTAATATGAAGGCATTTGCAGTAGTGAGATGTAAACAAATTCAGAGATGCATTAAATCATAACTGCATAAAATTAACTGTAGTACATGCTAAAGAAAGTGAAAGTTAAAAGTGAAAGTTAAATTGCTCAGTCGTGTCCGACTCTTTGCGACCCCGTGGACTGTAGCCCACCAGGCTTCTCCGTCCATGGGATTCTCCAGGCAAGAATACTGGAATGGGTTGCCATTTCCTTCTCCAGGGGATCTTCCCGACCCAGGGATAGAACCCAGGTCTCCTGCATTGTAGGCAGACACTTAAACCTCTGAGCCATCAGTACACGCTAAACTACTACCAGTTTTCTAGCCACCTCCTGTGGCCATTGTGGTGAGTTCAAGTATAGTATCTGCTATGTGACACTAACTGCCTCTGCCTGAGGACTTTATCACTCCAGTAAATTATGAATCTAAAAAGTGATCTCTTGTGGTTGTGTATTAATATTTTTCATCATGTTTTGTGCAAAACTGTGAACTTTGAATAACACCATGGGATTCATGAAGTGCCACCAGTGACACAGGAAGTGCTCCCAAAATAGAGGAAAGTCACAATATTAGAAGAAAAAGTTGAATTGGCTTGACATATACCACAGGTTGAGATCTGCAGCTGCAGTTGCCTACCATTTCAAGATGAATGAATTCAGCATAAGGACCGTTATGAAAAAAGGAAAGGAAATCCATAAAGTAATTGCCACAGCTACTCCAGCACATGTAAAAACTTGCAATTTTTTTGAACATCCTTTATCTCAGACTGAAAATGAAGCTCTTATATGGATGTAGGATTGTTATACGAAAGACATACCTATAGCCTCTAAGTCAAGAAAAAAACGAAGTTATTATATGACAACTTAAAGCAAAAGGAAGGTGAAGGATCTAAAGATGAAGAATTTAATGATACCAAAGAATGGTATGATAATTTTAGAAAAATAATTAGCTTTTAAAAGTCAGGTAACATGAGAAGCAGTGTCTATGACCAAAACGCAGCAAAGTTCTCAGATACCATTTAGAAAATCATTGAGAAGAAAGGATTGAGAAGAAGCCTGTACAGGTTTTTAAAGCAGATGAAAGTATCCTCATCTAGAAAAAAAGTGCCACAAAAGACTTGTTAGTAAGAAGAGAAATAAGCACCTGGATTTAAGGCAAGAAGTTAACTTTCCCACTTTGTGCAGATGCAGTCAGGCTTATGGTTAGGACTACCCTTATCTATAAACTTGCTAAGCCTAAAGCTTCGAAGGGAAAAATTAACACCAGCTCTAAGTCTTTGGGTTGTACAAGAAGAAGCCTTGGATAATGAGAATCCTTTTTCTGGATTGGTTCCGTTGATGCTTTGTCCCTGACGTCAGGGAGTACCTTGCCAGTAAGGGATGGCCTTTAATGTTTTATTGATATTGGACAATGCCTCTGGTTACCCAAAACCATGAGTTCAAATTGAAGGCATCTAATTGGTCTCTTGCTCCCACACACAACTCTAATTCAGCTTCTAGGTCAGAGAATTGTGAGGACCTGTAATACTCATTGCATGCAGTTCTGTATGGAAAGGACTGACAGTGCTCTGGAAGGAAATCCCCTTAGAGAGACCATCATGAGAATCTGGAAGGATTACACCTTTAAAGATGCCATTGTTATACAAAAAGCCATTCAAGTAATGAAGCCTGAAAACAATAAATTCCTGCTGAAAAAAACTGTATCCAGATGTTGTGTATGAATTCACAGGATTTACAACAGAGCCAATCGGGAAATCATAGTAAAAGAGTGCCTCTAAACCAGTGCCAGACAATGGGGAAGATGACGTGAAAGAACAGTGTCAAAAACAAATTGACATTAGACAGGCTGACAAAAGGATTCTAATTATTCAAGAGTGCTTTGAATGTGCCTCTTTTATGATGTGAACTCTAAGGTCACTGAAACTAAAGAAGTGGAGGAAGAGGGGTTATAT
Organism: Neotragus pygmaeus; assembly: GCA_006410875.1. NCBI lineage: Eukaryota > Metazoa > Chordata > Mammalia > Artiodactyla > Bovidae > Neotragus > Neotragus pygmaeus. The sequence goes on from SJYV01051165.1 coordinate 817,196, forward strand.
AGTATAGAAACATTTGTAGAGAACTGAAAAAGCAAAAAATAATATATTATTTACTTTTGCTACCAATGAATGCTCAATATGTAAACATCACAGTGAGCTTCAAATATATTGGTTGATATTTAGACACAATAGAGTATTGTTATCAAAATAGATAACAAAGCATTGTGTTTATTATTCAGTGACATTATCTCTAGGCTAAACAAATGAAACGTAAACATTACAACTCTAAGCACCCACAACAATATCTGTAATCCACAAAAGCAACATCATAAATATTAGAAAATTTAAAATGATATATTTTACCACAGCAGACAGAATAGAAAATAACCAAATGACCAAAAAGTAAGTGTAACCAAAGTAAGTTTCCAAGTGTCTCACTTGTTGATGTAATATCTGTACCTATCTTTGTGAAAGACATTTTCGAACATGAAATATATAAAGTCTCATTACAGATGAACATTAACAGATGCACATTTTCCAATCAATTTGGATGATAGAGAACAGTAACTTGGGACTCTAAGCAAAATGCCCCTCAAATTTTTATTTTTGTCAGTAATGAATCTGTATCTCTCTCTCTCACACACACATCACGTACATGTAATTTTTATCAATCCCTATTATTTAATTTGAACTTCATCAATTAAAACAATTGTGGAAATTTTTCTCTCTTGTCATGTAAGTTCCTTATACAGTATTCTCTACTTGCCTTTTGATCTTGTAGCTGATTAGTCACTAAGTCATGTCTGACTCTTTGCAACTCCATGGACTGTAGTGGTCCAAACTCCTCAGTTCAGTTCAGTCAGTCGTGACGACTCTTTGCAACCCCATAAATTGCAGCATGCCACGCCTCCCTGTCCATCACCAACTCCCGGAATTCGCTCAAACTCACGTCCATCGAGTCAGTGATGCCATCCAGCCATCTCATCCTCTGTTGTCCCCCTCTTCTCCTGCCTCCAATCCCTCCCAGCATCAAACTCTTTTCAAATGAGTCAACTCTTCACATGAGGTGGCCAAAGTACTGGAGTTTTAGCTTTAACATCATTCCTTCCAAAGATATCCCAGGGTTGATCGCCTTCAGAATGGACTGATTGGGTCTCCTTGCAATCCAAGGGACTCTCAAGAGTCTCCTCCAACACCACAGTTCAAAAGCATCAGTTCTTCGGCGCTCAGCCTTNAACATCCCTGAGGGGAAACTTGTCCATCTGCATAAGCACAAGCTTTCTTTTCCAGGAACGTGAATTTTGATAAGCACTCAAATTTCCTTGTCCTGGTTGTTTTTTTTTTCCACTTCCTCATCGATCATGTCGCGTTACACTTCTAACTCTGTGACTTATCCTCAAAGGTTGCAAAATCTTGGCATTTGCTATTGACAAGCACTGACCTGCAGAGCAGCGGGCAGGGTTGGAAGTGCTCGCCACGAACAGCTATATGGCATGCAGCTGCGTTCTGCATTCTTCCATGACCTTGGACAGCTTCACATTACCAATCACTTTGGCCTGATCCATTGCTTGTGCATTTCTTCAAGGGACCAGAAAACAAGGATCTCTGAGCTCAGCTGACTTGAAGAATCACTTTCTCGGTGTCCACCTCATTCATTGTCAATTTTGTGCCCCTCTTGCTAGCCTACAACCCCTTGTAGCCCACAACGTTATGAATGAGGCCCCCTGTTCTTTTTATCTGTGTAGCTTTCTGTGTGCACATCTCTACCTGTACCCCCATGTACTATCTCTATATAGCAGAAAAAGACCAGAGATGCCTTAACCTTCAAGAGCCCCCAGAGACTGTGCCTGGGTCTGATCCAAGGTTGTGAAGAAGGTGCACATGGATACAGGGTCTCTTCTGATACAAAGAATGGAACCTGAGGCCGTAAAAGTAAGGTGGGATCCCTACATTCCATCCCTTCTTTTTAACACTGCCCATGCACATTGAGTTGGAAAATAGATGATGCCCTGGGAAACCTGCACTTTTTGGGCTCAGAGCTAATGCCTTCCTTGGACAGAAAGCAGCTTTTCTATCTCAAATGGACCAAGAGGGCTTGAACCACCCAGGCCTCAGTGATTTGCTAAATGGCAAGGCTCTCTTTCAGTTGCTTTCATTAGGCCCAGGTAGGACTTCCTACAGTCACACATCCCTGCTTCCCTACACAGTCCCCGTGCCAAGGAAGCCAGTGCCAGGATGGGCCCAGGGGCATCCAAGACGGTCACCTGGAAGGCAGCTTCACTCTGTCATCTGGTGCAGATCCCCTACAACAGAATCAGAGATTCTGCTCCAGCAAAACTACCAGAATCCTCCCTCAGGTGCAGACGTGCACCTTTGCCCCTCAGGCCCCAAAAGCCAGGGGCAAGACCCCAAATAAAAGAAGGAATTCATGTCAGAACTTTCAGCACAGACCATGGGGTATCTTTGGCAGGACCGCTATTACCTAGACCCTGGATCCTGAAAACCAGCAGGCCCTGAAATGCCCCCAGGGCGTTTCTGTCTCCCACTCTCCTGAGGTCCCTTGGGACATGCAGTTAACCCACTGTCCTTCTCTGTTCCTTCGCTCACAGGCATATCTTGGCAGAGGATCACATAGGTAAACCCACTTGCACTTTCCTCACCTTTCAGCTCTGCCAGGGAGGCAGAATGGAAGTGCCTGGAGGCTTGCCACGCTTATACCATATCTCTCCTAGGATGCCTGTGGTTTTTCAGATACAGCTTACTTTAGCACATCTCATGTTTTGTGTTGCATTGTGCCAATGTGTGCCACCCTTAGGGAAGGCATGTGCTGGCTAATAGGCTGATCTGGGGCAGCACTGTCCCAGGACCATTCCAGTTCTCCTTTTCACATGTGTGTGGAATAAGTCTCCAGTGCAGCAAGCAATCTATGACTCTTTCTCCTTCAGGTCTCTGCCCATCTTGCCAGGACCTTAGCCTCACCATCCCGGTTCTTTCCATAGCCACGTCCACAATTTCCACATTTCCAGCCCATGGCTCCACACACCACAGGGCTACACAGGCAGTGGTTTCAAAGCCCCACCACACGTGATTTGCTCTGTGTGAATCCTTAGACTATGAACCCCCTCTCCCAGTCCAAACACACACAACACGGTAGAAATGATGAGCGTGTTTTGTATCTGGTTTAATTGCAGATATCTGGAGCCACAGTCTGGAGTTATCACTGGCCATCCTTTCCTCCTTCCCATCCTGGACAGGGTCAATGCAGAGATACGGTGACAAACCACCTTCATCCTGGTCGCCTCATGACTCCTCTTATGGTTGCTCAGCACCTCCTCTCCTGCCACCTTCATCTCTGCATCTGACCTGGGCCAGACACACACACACACACACACACACACACACACACACACACACACACACAGCCAACATAAGCACACGTGTGTATACACACACATGCTAAGCTCGGGAACACAAATGCAAACAGGGAATATAGGTGTTTCAGGAGGTTAAGACGACTGAGTCCAGCAATGTCGGAGATGGTGACAGTAGGCACCATCTCCTTCCTTTGGGGCTCCCTGTTCACCTTCTTCACGAACTCTTCCATATTTTCCCAAGGCAGCCTGAAGCCGCTTCCAGCACAGCATGTTTGGTGGTTGTGAGATGCCCGAGTGGTGAATGTGGAAATTCACAGAAGATCGCAAAGTCAGCACAAAAGTTCACTGGGACCACGGAGAGGACACCTTTTCAATGATAGGCCTTACCCGGGTAAGGGGCAGGAGTGAAGTGCCCAGGCAATCTCAAACTCAGTGAGCAGCAGAAGGCCAGGGGAAGGAAGGACCCACAAAGGATGATTCTGACAAAGATACTTAATACACACTGCCTCGGGACTCTGGTGCTGCAACCACAGCTGATTTGATGGAAACTTGTTTCACTCATGGACACAACAAGTCCCCAAATACACAGTCTCAGGTCACCTGCTACATGCACGACCCAAATTTAGGCTCCACAGCCAGCTTGCATGAGTCTGAGCATCCCCATTTGGGAAAGGACAGTACCCTGGATACTACACGACTGTCCCTTCAGGGCCCACCTTCAGACCCCATCTGAACAAATGTTTCTGTCAGGTACTCTCATGGAAGAACCTTCCTGCCCAGAGTACTACTTCAGGGGATCGTCTCACACATCTTCACCAATGATCTGCTGGCAACATGAGCAAGGTGAGCCAGCAGCCAAGAATTCCAAAATCAATTTCTAACTGTGTGCAGGCCCAAAGCAATCACACTTCAGCAATCCTGTTTGATTCTTGGCAGTGGTGACCTAACAACCAGCTGAGAAAGTTAAGTTTCCTGGTGTCCATGCTGCGGATAGATGCTCCTTGTTCAAAGTGGACAAGAGTGGAATGACATACCCAATACCCTACAGAGAGACAAGGGAGACGGGTGTGCATCCCACAAGTGGACAATCCACAACCTTGCACACCCACACTCATCACCCCAGCAACCACGTTTTACAAGTGATGTCAAGGTAATTCTACTTTGTGGTCACTGTGTTCAAGAAGTAGGGGGTCCTGAAAGGAAAATCTCAACTTGCATTGGGACCATGGATGGCTCCACAACAGCACCTGCCAGGATAGAGAGGAGGGAAAAGGTTCCTGCGCCTCCTCCTCTTCCTGAGCAGTAGACTTTAAAGAGCAGCAGAAAGGATATAGCTATGGCCCAGAAGCAAGGGATGCCCCAGATGATGGTGTTCCTCCAAGCCAAGTCTTCCTCTGATGGTTCTTGAACATGAACTGGGAGTAGGCCCTGCAGTTTTCCTTATTTTCAGAGCTCAGTTCCACCTGCAGGGCGGCCAGTGCCTGCAACGCATCTTTCCCAGGAAGCTTAGTAGAGCACCTGGGCCTTTCCTGGCCCTGCTCCTCCACCGTTTTGTCAGCTCCTGGGAGAACCCCTATTGTTGCTCCTCATCTGCCACAACCTCCACATACTCCATGACATCTTCTGCCAGCAGCTTAAATAACTGCCCAATCCCCACCATGTCTCTGTCCACCAGGGGTTCACCATCATCCACTGCTTCCACTCTGAATAGGGTGGCTCCTTTGCCTGGCATGACAACTAGTGGCTGCAAGGTCCCAGTCTCACAAAGCATCAGGATGGCAGGCCACCAACCCCAGCACACTGAAACCAGGGCTCACAACTAGGAAGGTCTGGGGTCCCAGGATGCTCCTGCATTCCTCTGACTGCCTTTNAAACATAGACACATAAACACAGGCAACACAAGCTCGATACAGAGACACAAACGTAAACAGGGAACACAGATGTTTCAGGAGCTGAAGATGCCTGTGTCCAGCAATGTTGGAGATGGTGTCAGGAGGCATCTTGTCCTATCCTTGGAGCTCCCTGTCCACCTCATCCCTGAGCATTTCTGTATTTTCCGAAGGCAGCCTGAAGCAGCTTCCAGTGCAGTATGTGTGGTCGTGGTGAGATGCATTCACAGAAGACCCCAAAGTCAGTACACAGGTGCATTGGGACACTGGACAGAATGCTCTTTCAATGACAGACTTTCCCAGGGTAAGGGGTGGGGGTGTAAGGCACAGACAATCTTAAACTAATTGAGCAACAGGAGGCTGAGGAACGGCAGGACCCATGGAAGGAAGATTCTGACAAAGATACTTAATTCATCCTGGTTCTAGTAGTGTCACCTAGGACTCTCGCACTGAAACTACAGCTAAATTGAGGGAGACTTGCTTCACTCAAGGACACACCGAGTTCCAAAGTTACCAGTCTCAGCATGTCATGTGCTACATGCAGGACCCAAAATCTGGCTCTGCAGCCAGCTTGCATGAGCCTGAGCATCCCCATTTGGGGACAGTGTTCTGGCCAATACATGGCTGTCTCTTCAGGGCCCACCTCCAGACACCGTCACTACATGTGTCTCTGCCAGTTCCCACTCATGGCAGAACTTTACTTCCTAGGGTAATACTTCACAGGATTGCCCCACATGTCTTCGCCAATGATCTGCTGGCAATGCAAGCAAGGTCAGTCTAGGGATTAAAAGGCCCCAAACCCTCTCGTGAGCATCCAAGAACTCCAACATCAACCATCAACTGTATGCAGACCCAAAGCAATTCCACCTCATCAATCCTGTTCGATTCTGGGCCAGTTGTGGCCTGACAACCAGTTGAGAAACTTAAGGCTTCTGATATCCAGCCTGCAGCTGGGTGCTCCTCATTCAAAGTCCAAAAACCAGTGGACTGGAGTAAAATAACGTGCCTTATACCCTGCAGAAAGACATGGAACACAGGGTCGGATTCTGCAGGTGGATCATGAAACCCCTTACATAACTACACTCACCTCCCATGAGCCACGTTTTAACGGTGATCTCAAGGTAATACTTCTGAATGATCACCATGTTCCAGAGTAGGAGTTGTCCCAAAAGGAAAAGATCAGCTTGCAGCTCTACCTTCGATGGCTATGCACCTGCACCTTCCAGGATAGGGATGAGGGTAAAGGCACAAGCTTCTAGATGCCTCAGCTTGCCTCCCAGGCAGGCATTAACAGCTTTCATGAGGTCTTTTCCCATTCTCACATCATATTAACATAGATATCATGATCCACCCAACTCCCCACCAAGTCCCTTACCCACACGCCCTCAGTTTCCCTCACTAACCTGCAAGTCGATCTTGTAGCTACAAAAGTCTTTATTAACCTTCAAGTCGATCTTGTAGCTACAAAAGTCTTTATCTTGGTCGCTGATCATGACAGAAACTTGAGCTTGTTTCATAATCTGCTTGAGGTCAAGGAGCCATTCAGGCCACATGCTGGGCCAGAAGAGCCAATAACAACAGCCCTAGTCTTGATTGGAAGAAGCACACTGTAATAGGAGTTTCCAAGGATGCTGGGAAACTTGGCCAGCCACCACAGATATCATCAGGCCCTGTCATACCTTCAGACACACTCATGGCTGNGCTGGGCCAGAAGAGCCAATAACAACAGCCCTAGTCTTGATTGGAAGAAGCACACTGGAATAGGAGTTTCCAAGGATGCTGGGAAACTTGGCCAGCCACCACAGATGTCATCAGGCCCTGTCATATCTTCAGACACACTCATGGCTCTGTGTTCCTTGTGGTGGTCTGCATCCCCCAAGCAGAGGTTGTTTCTGAGCGCTACTATCCTACTCCTGACTTGTGTGTGCTGGGTAGTGTAATGTCATGGCTTATCACGTCAGGATTTGCAGTCCCTGTTATGCACTGTGTCTTCAAGCAAAGGGGGTGTTGTGCGTGTGTGTGTGTGTGTCTGTGTGTCTTCAGCAAGAAAGCCCTAGGTCTCTGACCTGCTCGCTGTCTTCACAACAGATGGCAGGCTTGTGTCTGAATTTGTCTGGCACTCAGAGCAGATGAAAAGAGCAGCCCCATCCAGATCCACCTTACTTGTGGACCATTTCATGCCTTNTCAAGAGGCTTTTTAGTTCCTCTTCACTTTCTGCCATAAGGGTGGTGTCATTTGCATATCTGAGCTTATATATATCTTAGGCAGAGATATGAACAGTGTTTGCCTCATTCAGTTCTTTGAGAGCTTAAGGGATACCATTAATAAAAAGTGGCTATTATAGTGCCTGGGGTCGCAAAGCGTCGGACACGACTGAGTGACTGAACTGAACTGAACTTAGTAAATAGCTCACAAATATTTGGTATTGTTATTATTGGGATAACTTTAACTGCAGCAAATTATGACAATCAATAAGTGGAGACAATCTCATGCCCACGATCAGAGATGAGTAAATTGATTATAACTCCAGATGACAAAAATTGATATTAAACATTGTTATAGGAGAACAGGAAAATAAGAATGTGCTCTAGATCCACTGAGAAGTGAAACAGTAGGCTACAAATAGTATGCTTGTAGAATATACTAGAAGACACCCACCAGAACGTTACTAGTGGTTACCTTTGGGTTCTTGTCTTTTCTTTTTTGTTTGTCTTATTTTACTTTTGTATTTTTCTGCTTTCTTCCTGTTTTTTCCTAGAGTGCTATTTATGTGCTAAAGAAAACTTCATACAAGAGATCTATAGTCTTTATCACTCAGTGTACAATACTTCCCATTATTAGATACTCACACAGTGGTTGAACTGGCTATTCATATTGCTGTTGACTCACCACCCCAGCAGAGTGAGATTTTATAATGCATACAACCCTCCACCAAGTTCCTTATGCCCAAGCACAGAGGACACAGACTGTCATCCCCTTTCAGAAGCCCAGTAGGCTCTCCTACCAAAGGGGCTGGGACTCATGAATGCCAGAAACGTTCTCCCATGTTCTCCTTAGTAATGTTGTCACATAGGACACATTGAATNGCACAGAGGACACAGACTGTCATCCCCTTTCAGAAGCCCAGTAGGCTCTCCTACCAAAGGGGCTGGGACTCATGAATGCCAGAAACGTTCTCCCATGTTCTCCTTAGTAATGTTGTCACATAGGACACATTGAATTGGTCACATTCACGCATACCAACTCCAGCCTTCTTTTCCCTTGCCTGCCTCCACTATGAAGACTGAAAAAAATTTATTCACTTTACTTGTCTTTCCATTCAGGATGGAAGGGGAAGTACAACTGGGGCAATGAGGTGTTTACCAATGTCTATTTTGTTGTTTCCATGGGTGGGCAGTTTGTGCCTTAGGATAAGATAACAGTTATGACTAGCACATCATTTCTCTGCCACCTGCCTAAGAGTAGGTATCACTGCGCAACTGCAGTTATTAAACACCATGAATGAAAGTCTAAATCATTCTCTAAATGATACTAGCCCTGACATTAATGAGGTACTAAATTCATACCAACAAAAAGTTTCTGCTTCCAGTCTTCTCATAAAGTGAAAAAATAAACTCCTATAGTCTTAAGCAACCACTAAGTTTTTCAATGTTTGTAACCTTAAATTATCCCTACTCAATACATCATTTCTACTTAGTCCCACTGAGATCCAGATCCTGTTGGGTTTGCTGTTTTTTCAATCATTATTTTGTTATAATCGTGCTCTTGTCTCCTTTTATTCAGATTTCCTGCACTGACTCACTTTCACTTTAAAATAGTAAACTTATCCCCCATCTCTCAAAGACTATTTCTCATTCAAAGAAGAGAGAAAGAGCATGTGGGTGTGTGTGCGTGTGTGTGATTGTGTGACTGCATGTGCAATTGTGTGCTTATGTGTGTGTAGTATGTTAAGGGGAGGGGTTTTTGATAATCACATACACTTTTTGTCAAAAGGATATGGCCAAGTAAAACTAACCTTTGTAAGGCATCACCACGCTTCAGATCTACCTCACTCAGCCTAGTTCACTTCTTTCTCCTCTTGTTTGTTTTAAATTAGAGGATAATTGTTCTACAACATTGTGTTGGTTTCTGTCATACAACATTGCAAATCGGTCATAACTATATATGTATCTCCTCCCTCTTGGTATCTGCTTGGACCCACCCCCCCAACCATCCTGCCCCTCCAGGTCATCACAGAGTGCCAGGCTAGGCTCCCTATGTTATATGGCAGCTTCCCACCAGTGATCTATTCGATACATGCTAATCTGTATATGTCAGTGCTGCTTTCTTAGTTCACCCCACTCTCTCCTTCGCCTGTTGTGTGTGCAATTTCTTCTCTTCTTCCCTGCCTCCTTCAACACCACCCCAGGGTTAGGAAAGTAAGATACCGGGCTAAATTTGACAAGACTTGTGACCATAATCCAGGTCTCAAAGAAGAACTGAAGCAGAATAAACCTAAAGAAAATGTCAGGAGAAAGTGTTTTCCTTCTTTTTTCCCCACTCTCATATTCTAACTGCTCTCTAGTCCTATCCTCTAGAAGTTTAGGGATTTAATAGTAGCCTCCGGTTTACTAAAACTTGGAGTATCCTACCCTGGTTATTGATATCCATGGTGTAACTCTTTATTCCAATATAATTATCTCTTCTGATCTGATCTCTCCAATAAAACTCCCCTCCTCCTCTATTAGAGAAGCTATCTGACCACACTGCACTGAAGACACAGTTGTTCTAGTTCTTGTTTTGAGCCCCTGCCTGGCTCAGACTCTGCTGAATGTAACATAGTTCCCAGGGGAAGCCTTTGGCCTCCTTTCTAAGAAAAGATTTGCCTCCTACTTTAGCTGAGAATTTGTTTTTTTTCCTAGAAAATGAAATAATAGCTGTCTGAATCTTTTGATATCTTGAGAATCTCACAATGAAGACTTCTACTCGAAAAGAAAAAATGAGCTACAGTGCAAACTGTATTTCTAACTTGAGAAAACCACATCAGACTCATTAGGAAAGAAACAGACTTCTTGTAGCAGGAGTTTTCTGTCGGTTTCTCACAGGGCTACCCTTTCCTCTGGTTAAACAAAGGAATGGCTTGTTTGATTATGAAAATTAAAAATTATTCTTGTTTATGAAAATGACCTTATTTTATGACCAAGTTTACAGTAGAGCACAATGGTCATTATGAATATTATTAAACAAGTGTCCAATACTTACTTGTTAAATCAGTAAAACAGGTTTACTTATTTTATGTACTTATACAATATACTTTACTGTAATGTACATTTTGATTGCTTACTCTGTGCCTTAACTCTGCATGTTTTAAGTTTCCATGGTTCATCATTCAAGAGCCATGCACTTTTGGCTTAAAATTTTGATAGACTACAGGGAACACTTACAAAATATGAGCAGAAATAGATTTACTTTATTTTACTATTCCTGCTGCTTTGAGGTGGGATTAATTAGTTTTAAAAGATTGTGCAGGAAAGGTAAATCTGTGGTAATAGGTCATAACTTCAGTGTTTTCTGCGGCCATGACTCATTGTAAAAGTTAAGGGCAGTGAGGTTGAATCACATTGTTGTTCCATCCACCTGACATCTTAATGACCTAGGCTGGCAGTGATTAACTGAGGCTTAGCTCCTCAGGCTTTTCTTTTTCTCTATTAAAAATAAATCAGTGTAGAAATGGCCTTCATATATTGCATTCACAGTCTTCTTTGACTTACAAAATAAATTCTAACATTTTTTTTACTTTCAACTATTTATAAACAAGTTTATAAGCCTATCAAACAGATTTGTGAATGACTCTATTATCACCCCAGTTGGAGAAGCCAGAAAATCAGGAATCTTATAGAGGACTTTTGCCTTCAATTAAGTGTCCATGTAGACAGACACCAGATTGAATTTCTGAAGTGATAATCTGATCACATTCCAATGCAGATCACAATGCATCAATGCCTGTTTAGTACTCCTCTGCTTGATAACAAGCTCTTCTCCAGTTTTACCACCTGGTTACTTATTAAATCTCATCTTCCACCACACCCTTGCCCAGACTAGGGCCTTCTTAATTTGGTACTATGGTTAAAAGANTAATAGCTGTCTGAATCTTTTGATATCTTGAGAATCTCACAATGAAGACTTCTACTCGAAAAGAAAAAATGAGCTACAGTGCAAACTGTATTTCTAACTTGAGAAAACCACATCAGACTCATTAGGAAAGAAACAGACTTCTTGTAGCAGGAGTTTTCTGTCGGTTTCTCACAGGGCTACCCTTTCCTCTGGTTAAACAAAGGAATGGCTTGTTTGATTATGAAAATTAAAAATTATTCTTGTTTATGAAAATGACCTTATTTTATGACCAAGTTTACAGTAGAGCACAATGGTCATTATGAATATTATTAAACAAGTGTCCAATACTTACTTGTTAAATCAGTAAAACAGGTTTACTTATTTTATGTACTTATACGATATACTTTACTGTAATGTACATTTTGATTGCTTACTCTGTGCCTTAACTCTGCATGTTTTAAGTTTCCATGGTTCATCATTCAAGAGCCATGCACTTTTGGCTTAAAATTTTGATAGACTACAGGGAACACTTACAAAATATGAGCAGAAATAGATTTACTTTATTTTACTATTCCTGCTGCTTTGAGGTGGGATTAATTAGTTTTAAAAGATTGTGCAGGAAAGGTAAATCTGTGGTAATAGGTCATAACTTCAGTGTTTTCTGCGGCCATGACTCATTGTAAAAGTTAAGGGCAGTGAGGTTGAATCACATTGTTGTTCCATCCACCTGACATCTTAATGACCTAGGCTGGCAGTGATTAACTGAGGCTTTGCTCCTCAGGCTTTTCTTTTTCTCTATTAAAAATAAATCAGTGTAGAAATGGCCTTCATATATTGCATTCACAGTCTTCTTTGACTTACAAAATAAATTCTAACATTTTTTTTACTTTCAACTATTTATAAACAAGTTTATAAGCCTATCAAACAGATTTGTGAATGACTCTATTATCACCCCAGTTGGAGAAGCCAGAAAATCAGGAATCTTATAGAGGACTTTTGCCTTCAATTAAGTGTCCATGTAGACAGACACCAGATTGAATTTCTGAAGTGATAATCTGATCACATTCCAATGCAGATCACAATGCATCAATGCCTGTTTAGTACTCCTCTGCTTGATAACAAGCTCTTCTCCAGTTTTACCACCTGGTTACTTATTAAATCTCATCTTCTCCCACACCCTTGCCCAGACTAGGGCCTTCTTAATTTGGTACTATGGTTAAAAGAAGGCAGATTATTTTGTATTGGTGGCAGGGGGTGGGAGGAGGGGTGTAATTAGAGTCACTTCTCTGACTATCCTCCAGGTTAAGTCCTACATATATTTCAAAGTGAAAGAAAGTGAAAGTGAAGTCACTCAGTTATGTTTGACTCTTTGTGACCCTGTGGACTGTAGCCTACCAGACTCCTCTGTCCATGGGATTTTCCAGGCAAGAGTACTGGAGTGGGTTGCCATTTCCTTCTCCAGGGGATCTTCTGGACCCAGGAACTGAACCCAGGTCTCCTGCATTGTAGGCAGATGCTTTACTGTCTGATCCACCAGGGAAGTCACATATATTTCAAAACTCAGATTAGTATAACTTTAATCTGAAGTAAAACTATCTCTGTATTTTCAGATGACATTATCTCACACACAAAAAATCTGAAGGAATCCACCCAAAAACAGAGTTAATAAATGAGATCAGCAAGGTCATAGTATATGAGATCAAGATACAAAATTTAATTCTATTTCTCTAAAGTAGATATGAACAAGTCAAAAGGAAATTAGGAAAACAATTTCATTTACAGACTCAAAAAGAATATCATGATTAGAGATAAATTTAACAAAAGAAAAGTTTACATTAGAAACTATGAAATGTTGAAAGAAATTTAAAAATACCAAAATAAATGAAATATTACCCATATTTATGGATTGCAAAACTATTTCTCAAGATGGTAATAACTCCAGATTGATTAGCAGATTCAATATAATTCTTATCAAAATCCCAAACAAAAAGATTTTGTTTTAGGTATTGACAGGTTAATTATAAAATACAAATGGAAATATGAGGGACTCAGAAGGCCTGATAAAATCTTGAAAAATAAGAACAAACTTGGAAGCCTCACATTTCTTGATTCAGAAACTTTGCAAAGTTATATAAATCAAGGCTGTGTGGTATTGGCCTGAAGATAGGCATATAGGTAAATGAAACAGAAGAGTCCAGAAATAAACCTGTACAGTTATTAATGTTAGGTATAGCTTTTTTTTTTAACAAGGATGCCAAGACAATTCAATGAGAAGAGAATAGTCTGGATTAATATGTAAAAGATTGGATATTCATATATAAAATAATGAATTTGGGCCCATAACACATATCATGAGTAAAAATTAACTCAAGATAGGTCAAAAACTGAAATGTCAGAGCTATAATGATGAAATTTTTACATGAAAATATAGCTGTAAATCTCCCTGACCTTGAATTAGGTTTCTTATATATAAAACTTAAGCATAGGCAACCAAAGAAAAAATAAATTGAACATCATCAAACTAAAAACTTGTTTGAAGGATATCATTAAGAAAAAAAGCCCTCAGACTAAAAGAATCTTTTTGTAAATCATATATCTGGTAAGGATCTAGTATCCAGAATGTATAAAAAAACTCTTATATCTTAATAATAACAATCTTAAATAACAGATTTTAAATTAGGAAATAGATTTTGATAGAAATTTGTTCAAAGAAGATATACAAATGGCCAATAAGCATGTAAAAAAGGATGTTTAAATCATTAGCTATTAGGGAAATATAAATAAAAACCATAATGAGATGCCATTTTATGGATATTAGGATGGTTATAATCTAAAAGGTAGACAATAATGATTGTTGGAGAAGATGTAGAGATATTTGGACACTTATTTCTGATGGCAGGAATATAAAGCAGTGTAGCCACTTGGAAAAATGGTTTAGAAGTTCCTCAAAAATTAAACATAATGTTATCATACTGGCCAGCCATTCCAATCCTAGGTATATACCCAAAAGAGTTGAAAATATGCTTACACAAAATCTTATACAGAAACGTTCAAATCAGCACTATTCATAACTGACTGAAAGTGGAAACAACAAAAATATCAACAGATAAATGGGTAAACAAAAGGTGATATATTCATTCAATGGAATATAACTCAGCTGAAAGAAAGAAGGAAAGAGTAATACATGCTACAACATGAATGGATCTTGAAAACATCATACCATGTGAAAGAAGTCAGACACAAATGTCACATATTACAAGATTCCTCTTATATGAAATGTCTTGAGTAAACAAATCCATGAAGATAAGAAGTAGATTAATAGCTAACAGGATCCAAGGGGAAGAGAGAATGAGGTGTGAATATTAATGAATGATGGATTTCATTTGAGGAGGATGAAAACGTCCCAGAATTAGCTAGTGGTGATGATTGCCCAACCTTGTTTATATACTAAAACTCACTGAATTATACATTTTTAAATGGTGAAATTTATGATATGGAAATTATATCTCAATTAAAATAGAAACTCAGTTTAGCTACTTTTTTTATGCAAATCTTCCTAACCCATAAGTCCGATTCCTGCACTATTTTCCCAACTAAACCAGGGCAGTTTGCAATTATAGGCAATCATGTGTAGTGGTTAAACAGGTAGGCTATAGAGATAGTGCCTTTCTTAAAATTTCTGTCTAATTTTATGATTCTGGGCAAGTTGCTTAATCTCACTGGGCGTAAATTTCTTCATCTGTAAAATATTGATAATAATACACCTAGTTCACAGAGTTTCCATGAGGATCATCTGATTTAATATTGCAAAACACTTGTAGAAGTAGCAGGCATTCAGTCATTCAATGCATACTTAATAAATTAAGTATTAATATTAAGGCAATTGCTATATCATATCTATTATTATTATTTAGCTTCCATTATTACTTCTGTTGTTGTTATCACTAATATATACTGAACGGCAGGTTGGAAACCTCATTCTAAAATCTCTGAGTCCACAAAGAAGGTGGGCTGCATCTTTCCTCTCTGTGAGCTAGAAGCATTACACACACACATAGTGATGTGCTAAAATAATTTTTGCTACACAAAATGTTTCCCCCATTACTAAGTTAATAATACTAGGCAAGGACTGTGTATCCTGCCCTGTGGCAATCCCTGTAGGAAGGGGTTCATCTGTTAAGCATCAGGGCCTCAAAAACATTGCTCGTGCATTTGAAAGTCATATGTATCACAGTTTTAAGTACATATACCCTTTGACCCAGTGTTACTATTCCATTTTTAGGAATATACTCAAGGAAACAACTGGATGAATATGAAAAGCCTAACTCATAGTAGTCCTAAAATATTGGTTGATGAACTCTATGACTATATAGTTAATATCCTTTGTTATTTTAATATGGAGAATTATACTGATTGATCTTCAAATGTTAAACCAAGCTTGCATACTAGAAATTAACCCCATTGATCATGGTGTATTATCCTTTTCGCATAAAACTGCATTCAACTTGCTAATATTCTCTTAAGGATTTGTGTACCTGTGTTCATGAGAGATATCGATCTGTAGTTTTCTTGTCTTGTAATGTCAAGTTTGGTTTAGTTTCTGTGTCAGAGTAACATTGGTCTCATAAAATTAACTGAGAAGTGTTCTACCTTCCTATATTTTCTGAAAATGTTTGGTAAGATTAATATTATTTTTGTCTTTAAATGTTTAATAGAATTCAGTATGAAGGAGTTTTCTTTATGGGAATATTTTAAATTACAAATGCAATGTAATAAACATGTGCTGCACTGGACTCAGTTCCTTAGTCATGTCTGGCTCTTTGTGACCCCATGGACTGTAGCCCCCCAGGGTCCTCTGTCCATGGGGATTCTCCAGGCAAGAATATTGGAATGAGTTGCCACGCCCGCCTCAGGGGGATATTCCCAGGAATTGAACCCAGGTCCCCCGCATTGTAGGCAGATTCTTTACCAGCTAAGCCACCAGAAAAGCCCAAGAATACTGGAATGGGTAGCTTATCCCTTCTCCAGGGAATCTTCTTGGATAAATCAAGCTGGGGTCTCCTGCATTGCAGGTGGATTCTTTACCAGTTGAGCTATTCAGATTTTCTATTTTTGTTGTGTCAATTTTAATAATTTTTGTCTTTTAAGAAATTTATCCATTGCATCTAAGTTGCCAAATTTACTGCTTAGAGTTGTTCTTGGTACTTCTTTATTTTACCTTTATTGTGTGTAGCATCTATAGTAATGCATCCTTTTTCATTCAGACTATTAATATTTTGTGTTTTCTTTCATTTGTTTCTCAGTCAGACTAATTATAGGTTTATTATTTTATTGATCTATGCAGACAGCCAGATTTTGTTATTTTCATCTATTTATAAATTGCTTTTCTATTTCCCATTGCATTGATTTCACATTTATCTTTACCATCACTTTTTCCTACTTTGGTTTTCTTTGGCTTTATTTTTTCTGGCTTCTCAAAGTAAAGTCTAGATCATCTTTAAATCTTTGTTATATGAATTACATTTATTGATTTAAAATATAAATATTACGTATTTATTGTTATAATCAGTAGTAGCTATTGTCTCTTCTGCACTTTGCCCAACTGTATCACTGTAAACATTCAGATATTTGTTGTTTCCCAGTAACTGGTCCCAGGGTTTATTTGGAGTCATATCATGCCTCTTTAGAGTCCACAGCTCAAATAAAGTCTGGTAATGATATCTTTGGCCAAATTGTGTAGAAATATTCAAGATAGTGACCAGCCTACTTAAGTTGGTTGACATACTAAGCATAGTATAATCTACTTCTTCTAAAAACCATGTTTGCCTACGTGACCACAGAAAGAAAGACCTGCCTCTTTAGTAGAGTCTTTAGGAATCAAGAGACAGATCTGAGAGGTAAAAATTCCCCGAGAAGTCCTGGATATTTTGGTTCCCTAAGAGACTGCTCGTACATACTAGAGAATCAAAGAAAAATTTCTATGATAGTTTATATTCCCTATCCAGTAGGGTTTTTTCTCTCTCTAAATGGTGACTTTACTCATCAGTTGATAACTTTCCAGCATGACATTTCTTTCTTTTAAAGTGCCAAAATGTTTATTCTTTATATGAATATTTGTTTCATATCTCCCAGGAAAGAAAAAATTACACTAAATTTCTTGTCCTATACCCCAGCCCTTGCAACTGAGCCTTAAGCAATGCTTTTTCAAGTTCATCTTCAGATCTACTCAGCAGGAGTGCAAACAAGATGAGAAAATGGTTCATTACTTATTTTTAGGAAGGATGAGTTCCAGAAAGAAAATTAAAACTATGAAGATAGTTGTCTTGTGGTACATATTTTCAGATTGGGCAAAGGAACAAAAGGAGACATTTTAATGTATGTATGCTTAACAGGCAGCATATTAATATACATCAATTAATACAAATTTATTTTCTGTCTTCAAAATTTAGAAAATACCTATATAGTCAGTAGGTTTTTATCTAAAATAGCATTCCATTAAAATTAGATTCAAGCCACTATGGGAAACAATCACTTTTGTTTGTCAGGCAAAAGATTTAATGTTTGCTAATACAGAACGAAGAAGAAAATAAATACATACATTTGTATGTATATAAGTAAATGTACACAGAACAAACATGTAAAGGATTCAAAACAGAATAGTATCTAATCTACTAGTCAGTGAAGAAGTAAACATTTTGTGATTTTATACATAATATTTAGCACAGTTTTGTCATTGCCTACATGACTTCTCTCATCTTCACACAGAAGCATGATAAAAGCGTTTTCCCTCAGTTTAACATTGCAAGGGATGAATAAGATTAAATGTTTCTTTAATGCCAGAGAAAAAAATATTTTTTCCTCTGGATACACTGGTGTGGAAAAGTCTTTTCAAACTGAATTTTTAAATTTCCATTTTTGAATTCTTTGATCATATGGCTGAATAATGGGGGGGGGGAATTGTTATGGCTCAAATATATATATATTCCTGAGTTTATTTGTGAGAGAGACGGTTTAGGTGAAAGGATAAATGAGTTCAGTTTTCAGTGTTTCTCAGTCCTGCCATCCATTAGGTTACTTGGTGATCCTACCACAGTCAGCTCTGTCCACCTCACTTCAGAATCAACTCTCTTTTATAAAATGTTCTCTTCACTCCCTTAAGTCTTTCCCCTCCCAAAATCTCTCTTCTCTGACATGCACTAACTTTTCCTGTCTACATGACTCCAAAGTGGCTCTTTAGAAACTCTTTTTGTGGTCGTCATGATACACTTGATTCATCTTATTAAAAATAGTAATGATATTCCTTATTTCTCTCATGAAATTTTCTGTAGATTTATCTAGTAATAGAAAATACATATGTGGTCTCCATGTGCAACTCAAGGGAAAAACAGTAATATAAAATAGATGAGAAAAACAGCAGGGAAGGGAAAATGAATTTCCCATGAACTGATAAGTTCAAGAGATTTTAGAAGTTCACTTTAATTGATAGTCCTTAGCATCCACTCAAGAAAAAAATCAGAAAGAATATTACTTATCATCAAAGAATATTCTGGATGCAGTTATGTTAGCTAAACTGAAATCTAGTTTAAAATTTCTCTCTGTTCACCTAAACCCTGGAGCAAAGCCTTGCTTATAGAGTATACACCATTGATCAGTTTTCAAGCTATTTGTTCTGAATCTTAACTGTCCTGCAGCAACAGTTAAGCCAAATGCATAATCTACTAACTTTTTTCTAATAATCTCTGATACGATTAGCTGCTCTAACATCCTAAGCTAGACTGTTTTTGCTTAACCCCAGTCATCTTTATTTCCCTTCTCTTCTTTCTCTCCTTCACTCACTCTTTTTTATTTTTTGGTTCTTCTACCATTAAAAAATGTTATGCTTATCACATATTTTTTGAAGGACTCTTGCCTCAATTCTTTTCTCTAGAGGGAACAAACATGTAATTATTTACATTTCTCCCCATTGTCTTAAGAAATGGCTGTTAAATTCCTTCTGTACCAAACTCTGCTTTGCCCTGGAATGCAATGGTGAGCAAAGGCTAGGTCTGGTCCTGCCTTCAGGAAGCTTATAGTCTAGTAGGAATGGGTGACTTATTCACACTAATGTCTATATAACCACAAATGACTCAGTGTCCTGAAAGAAAGGAAACTGAGTTTCTAAAGAAGAATAAGAATGAAAGGAAAGAATAAGAATGAAATGGGATGTTGGGAAAGGATAGCTGGTGATGACATCTCAGGGATGAGCAGATTATGTTTGTAACACAAATCTGATTAAATTCTACCCATACCTGAAATTCAATCTAACCCTTTCAGTGGCTTCAGTTGCTTTTGAGATTATATTCACAAGCTCTGCTTATTGTGAAAGGTTCTCTTGTTGCAATACCTCCTTCTACATACTGGTCTCTTTAGCACTCTTTTAAGTATTAGATGTTTTATCTACCCTCCTGACACAGGGCACTGCACCTGCTCTTACATCTTGAGTTCCTTCTTTCTTTTCATGTTTGATTCCTAAAGAAGTCTTCGTGGGCACATTTTTAGAGCCTTTTTACTCTCAAAGACTGCCTCCAATCATTCTTTATCAGACTGTTTTGACTTTTTGACTTCATAAAACTTTTCATGTAAAATTGCACTTCTCTTTGGCTTACTTGTTTAACTGTCTCCTCCACTGGAATATGAGCTGCGAGAGAGGATAGTTTGCGGGGTTTCACTTATCTCTTGGGGCTTCCCAAGATGGTAAAGAATCTGCCTCCAACACAGGAGACCTCAGTTCAATCTCTGGACTGGGAAGAAGGGAATGGCTACCCACTCCAGTATTCTTGCCTGGAGAATCCTCTGGACAGGTGAGACTGGCAGGGGTCGCAGAGAGTTGAACACGACTGAGCCACTAATGCTTTCGCTTATCACTCAATTTTAGCACTTGGAANTTCAATCTCTGGACTGGGAAGAAGGGAATGGCTACCCACTCCAGTATTCTTGCCTGGAGAATCCTCTGGACAGGTGAGACTGGCAGGGGTCGCAGAGAGTTGAACACGACTGAGCCACTAATGCTTTCGCTTATCACTCAATTTTAGCACTTGGAACAGTGCCTGGAAATGAATGAATCAGAAAAGATCCGTTTTTCCAATTATACCTATACATTTAAATGACAGCATCCGAATCTGTGTTGTTATATAATATCTCATAAATTGGATGTTAAAACTTGTACTTCAATTCAACAAACATTTACTGAATATCTCTTATATTCCAGGAATGTGCCAAGCACTGGTGAGAAGGTTTGGCAGGAAAGTCACAGTCTGGTGAGAAAGAAAATCTGACAAATGCTTCCATACATTTTACAAGAGAGAAAAGCCAAGCTCTGCTGGATCTTTGTTATAACTGACCATGTGATCTTAAGGTCGGGAAAGCCTTATCTCCCTAAATCTCAGTACAGAGTTTCAGCTCTGGAAAATGCATACAATTACATTATACAATTAATTTTCAGGTAACATGACAAGAGTAAGAAAACATTTGGAAAACTGAAAGATCTAGTCTTTCAGAAGGTATTTGCAGAGTCTTTGACAGAGGAGTAATGGGAGATGAAGGTGAAAACTTACTTACTGACATTGGGAAAATTTTTGTTTGTCAAGTCTGTAATTTAGGACTTAACCGCTAGCAATTAAGGACTCTGGAAGATTGTAATAGGGCCAAGCTATGATTAGCCATGTGGTTTAGAATGCTCACTTTCATAGCCATGCCCAAGTCAGATGAGACAGAGTTACTAGTTGCTAGATTTCAGAAGGCACATGCTGTGGCTTCAATTGTGCCTAATACTCATGTCTCCATAAATTGAAGTGCTAAAGTCCTAATCCCCAATAGTTCAGAGTGGCCTTATTTGAAGATAGGATCTTTACAGAGGTAATCAAATTACAGTGTGGTCATTAGGACGGGCCCTCATCCAGTATGACTGGTCTGCTTATATAAAGAAGAAAGTTGGGTACAGAGATATACACAGAGGGAAGATTATATGAACAAATACAGGAAAAGACTCCCATTAATAACAACCCAGGAGAGATGCATAGAAAACAGCCTTCTCACTCTTCAGAAGGAAATAAATCTGTTGACACTTTGCTTTTGGACTTTTAGCCTCGAGAACTGTGATGATAAATTTCTGTTTCTTAGGCCACCCAGGCTGTACTTTGTTACACAGTCATAACTAACTAATAGAGGGGGTGAGTGAGGGTCTAACTAGCTTAGGAAAAATGAAACTTGCAGGTTCTGAAGAGGCAGAATGGTCCAGTGGAAATCATATACATTCTAAGCTGGAGTTTGAATCTTGGCACTGATATGTTCAGCACTTTAAAGAAGATATGTAGTCTCTCTGAGTCTTGGTTTTTCAACCAGAAATAATGCCCATTTTGTAGGTTTGTTGTGACAATTTGAGAGAGTATTTAAATATCAAGCACAATGCTTAGCATATAAGAGATGTTATGTAAATATTGTTGCTGCTGT
Source organism: Neotragus pygmaeus (assembly GCA_006410875.1). Taxonomy (NCBI): domain Eukaryota; kingdom Metazoa; phylum Chordata; class Mammalia; order Artiodactyla; family Bovidae; genus Neotragus; species Neotragus pygmaeus. Next base: position 838,981 of record SJYV01051165.1, read on the forward strand.
TGATGGTGATGAGGGTAGTATTATTAAAAATTATAACTTGAGAGTTATGAGAAGGTACTGGAGAGTCTAGAGATAGTAACCAACAATGGATCCAATCTCCCAATCACTTGAGTGACACAAAGGACATTACCAGGTGAGAAGTTTGTTAGCATGGAGGAACACTGGCTTTCACTTGCAATCACCAAAAATGTCTCAAAATATTAATTCTAAAAGTTGTTTCTTCTATAATCTCTAGGAATGAAGACACTCTTATAATCATTCTTTTATGTGAACCGAACAGATTTGTAACTGAATGAACTTATAATTGTTTATTTGAGTAATTCCTTTCCTAGACTAGTTGTTCCTGGAGGGCAAAAACCATGATTTGGTCTTTTTATCCCTGGAGGACCTAGCATAGTACATGTAGCTCTAAGTTCTCAGAAATATTTGATGGCTGTATAAAATATGAACTACTGTAGAAGTCTATCTTTGTCTTCCATTAGGCACAAGAAAACTTCCAATGCCTGGGGAAGAAATTGGGGGGAGGGCTGTGCACTGCTCAACAGATCACCTTCCTGAGTTCAAATAATCTTACACAAATTATAAACACTGTCCCTTAAGAAAACAATTAGCAATAAAGTGGGATTCTTTTATAAAAATTTGTTTCAGCCAGCTGGCTCATCTGAGTGCAATCTAATAAATCGTAGGTACAGGGAAAAACTACCATTTTGGGGCCCTTTTTTCTTAATGCAACTGATATAACTTGTCCTCCTATAACGTGACATGGATCTAATTTTCTGCAGGTAAAATTTTAATTTTAGTTTCCTCCTTTCCAAGAAAGTTCTCAGGCATTATTACAGGCAAAAGTATTGATACATGTTTGGTACAAGTTTTCTTTTTTGTGGATTATTTATTTTTGGGTGAATTCTTCAAAGTCATCAAGTCGCGGAGTCAAGAGCAGTGGTAAACATGTTCATCTCTGTTGTTGCCTACTCCTCTGTTCAGCCATCACACAGAGGGGAGCCTGATCTCAGAGAGGCATCTTCTTCAAATATTCCAGGGCTTCAAAACCTCTCCGTGGAAAACAATTTGACATCTTACTTCTTTTTTGCAGTGTAAGTCTATATTCTTCTGTAAGTGCAGATGAAGAACTCTACACATTCTTGACAGTAACTTCTGTGATATTAAAAGAATTCATGGGTACTAGTATAGCAGAGGTGCATCCCAGGTGGCTCAGTTGGTAAAGAATTCTGCATGCGAATGCAGGAGACACAGGAGACACGAGTTGAATCTGTGGGCCGGGAAGATCCCCTGGAGGAGAGAATGGCAACAGGCTCCAGTATTCTTGCCTGGGAAATCCCATGGACAGAGGAGCCTGGCGGGCTACTCCATGGGGTTGCAAAGAGTTGGACATCACTGAGCAACTGAATACACACACACACACCTATCATCTCTGACTCCTTTCTACTGTCACCAAACTCTAGTGAAACTGGCCTCCAAAACCTAATTTCAGGCTTGCACATCACTATATATGTGGTAAAAGGTTTTCTTTACTTTCAAAGATCTTGCTTTAAAGTCTCAAGAGGAACTGTTCTATACTTACTTCTATCATAAAAATGTTTTTTAAAGGGCTTTAGGCATTTTGAATAAAAGAATTACAAGAAATGAAAATTACAATGTCATTATGCCATTCTTAACTAATTAAATTAATTCAGAATGTACTTTTCATGCACTGAAATTTATAATATCAAATTATGTGCAATTATATGCAATGTTCAAGAGATATTAGAGAGAAGCCTATTTGAATTTTCTCTTTTACCAAACTTATTTGGTTTTAAAAGCACTCATTTTGTAAGATCTTTTCATTCTGATGGGCTAAATAGGATACTAGACTATTCCTTGACAGTTTTATAGATGGTGATTGGAAAAGATTGATTGTCATTGTATTTCCAGTCTAAGATTTATTAATATTATTAAGATTTGTACAATAACATTAATAATTTTATAGTGCAGTACTCTGCAACTTTAAACACTTTCATTTCTATCTTTACATAGTCCTGTCACATTGAGAACATTCTGTATGGAAATGATAACCCAGCATAGGCTTAAAATCATAAACAGGCATATTTGTGGAATAGAAGGAAGTCCAAAGTTGACTGAAGCAAAGGATATGCAGTGGGTGAGGGAGGGTGTAGCTGGGATTAAGTTCAGCAGATTTTGATGGGACATGCATGATACACGGAGNCACACCATCAGGTGGAAATTCACTGTGATCTTACAGAAGATATACAGCCACCACCTGAGGCATAAGTGTTTGTATCTTAAAAAGAACATTCAGTGCAGTCGCTCAGTCGTGTCTGACTCTGTGACCCCATGGGCTACAGCACTCCAGGCCTCCCTGTCAATCACCAACTCCCGGAGTTTACTCAAACTCATGTCCATTGAGTTGGACCCTTCTTTTGTGACGTTATAGAACTAGCGTGTCGTAAAGCCTAGTTGATTGATTTTGGAATTGACCACATGTCAGTTATCACATGAAGGAGAGGGCATCTGTACTCCAGGGCTGCAGGCCCTGAACACATGGTGGACACCCCAGCCTTGTGCTGCCCTGGGCTCTCCCCCCAGACCCCACTCCCCCAACACGCGCTGGGCTCGAGCCAGCCTCGACATGCTCGAGGCAAGCTGCCCACAGAATAGACAGAGATATATTAACTCTTGCTAGCAGCGGGTCTCAGGGGAGGAGACCCATCACGGGGTCCGGTTCACGCCCAGTGATCTCATGGACCAGGGTGCATACCTAATGGCCGTGGCCATCTTCCAGGGAAGAGACCCCTCTCATCACTCATCTCAGGGGAGGAGACCCCCACCAGCAAGGTCTGGCTCACGCCGGCCATCCCATGGACGGGGTGCATACCTGATGGCCTCGGCCATGTTCTGGGGAGAAGACCCCTCCCTCCGCTCATCACTCATCTCAGAGGAGGAGACGCCCAGCAGCAGGGTCCGGCTCAGCCGGCCATCCCATGGATGGGGTGCATACCTGATGGCCTCGGCCATGTTCCGGGGAGAAGACCCCTCCCCCCGCTCATCACTCATCTCGGGAGGACACCCCCAGCAGCAGGGTCCGGCTCAGCCAGCCATCCCGTGGACGGGGTGCGTACCTGATGGCCTCGGCCATCCTGGCGCTCTCCCGCTTGCGGTCGTCCGTCAGGCGCCGGATGAAGTAGATGAAGTCCAGGCCGCAGCAGAAGACGCTGCCCACGGCGCTGAGCAGCACCAGCTTGCTGTCGTCGGCCGCGGCCGTGCTCAGCGCGCTCTGCAGCTCCTTCATCACCTGAAAGGCACCCAAGAGCATCTCCTCACTGCACCACCCCGACTCGATCCACTGGAAGCGGGTTCACCGCCTGACACTGCTGCCCCGTCTACCGAGTGGCTCGCAATTTCCTTCTTTTCTGAAGACGGGGGTGGAGAACAGTGGGGACAGAGGGTCATCACGGAGCCTGTCGGGAACAGACTGTGACTTGGGGGGTGTGTGCATCTGAGTCACTAAGCAGTGCTGGGCTGGTGGATCCTGGCAGGCGGGTTCTGCTCTATCCTCTTGGCATTTCTACCGTTTGGACAGCAGGTGGCACATGCAACCAGTTCAAAGAAGCTGCTGGTTTGGTCCTGCTTTGTTTTTTGACACCGGCCTCCCATTCTTGGGATGGAAACCTTAAGTTTGGTGCCCAAGTGCAGTAAGAGGAAGGACAGCAGGGAGGCATTTTCAGTGGGCACAAACCATTTAAAATGGTCCCTACGAAGCATTTACAAACACCAATGTTCTAATGAGGTGCTGGGGACCAGCCCGGACCTGGTGCCCCCTGACCACTGGCCGACACCCGAGCTTTCACCTGGAAAAAGCCTAATCTACCATCCACAAGTGGGAACGAACTATCAGAACTTACAATTTTAAGTATGAAATAGCTCAGGTTCAAACACCTCCGATTTTAGATATGTCACAGAACTAAGCTTTTGAGTCTCTGGGAGCACCCGCCTCCCTCACCCCCTGGAAGCTACTTAACGATCAGCAATAACCATGTAGGAATCACTGCAGCTGAAGCTCCATTCCACGTGAAGCTGGAGGCTGACGGGAGGGAAGGTGGGGTGAGCTTCTGGAGGGCTGGACCCCTGGGGGCCTTAACCTCACCTAAACCAAGAGCTCTGGGAGCCTGAGGTGGGGGGGTGGGGGGCGTGAGCACACACCTCACACGTGATTTCAGGGAGGCCTACCCCTGACCCGGGTTGGGGGGGGCTCTTGGCCAGGAGGCTGGGGCTTGGGGCACCCTGCCCCTCCCCTGTCTCTTATACACATCTAGATGTGTATAAGAGACAGGCAGAAACGCGAGAAGCTCACCGTCCATGCCTGACCTTCCTATTTCCTACCTTCCTTTTCAAAACTCATGGCAGTGCTGTTCTCTGCCCAAAGATTTAAGGAATTTGAGGCAGACACCACAGAAACAAACAAACAAAAAATATACACAGTAACAGCTTTGGTGTATACACCAGCTCTACACACAGAACATGAAGTTCAGAGCAAATGAGCCAAGGTGAAGGCTAAGTCGATCTGGCCCTGACAGAACTTCTCACCGAAGGCGACGGCACCCCCTCCAGTGCTCTTGCCTGGAAAATCCCATGGACGGAGGAGCCTGGTGGGCTGCAGGCCATGGGGTCGCTAAGAGTTGGGCACGACTAAGCGACTTCACTTTCACTTTTCACTTTCATGCATTGGAGAAGGCAATGGCAACCCAGTCCAGTGCTCTTGCCTGAAGAATCCCAGAGACAAGAGCCTAGTGGGCTGCCGTCTATGGGGTCGCACAGAGTCGGACACGACTGAAGCAACTTAGCAGCAGCAGCAGACAAAAGCTGAGTGGATTTTCCTAAAGCAAGATTTGGCATTTCCCCACAAGACCAACCCAGCTTTTTGTGGGGCGTGCTGGAGTCTCAGAAATGGAATGGGTCGCTGAAGAAAACAAGCATTTAAAGCACCTCGGGTTCAACACACAAGATGGCTGCCGATTTTTCTTCCTCAGCTCTGTCTGATCCCAACAATACAAGCCTGTGCCACAGTCAAGGG
>SJYV01051165.1:854066-874333 GCA_006410875.1 Neotragus pygmaeus
CTGTTTCCACTGTTTCCCTATCTATTTCCCATGAAGTGATGGGACCGGATGCCATGATCTTCATTTTCTGAATGCTGAGCTTTAAGCCAACTTTTTCACTCTCCTCTTTCACTTTCATCAAGAGGCTTTTTAGCTCCTCTTCACTTTCTGCCATAAGGGTGGTGTCATCTGTATATCTGAGGTTATTGATATTTCTCCCGGCAATCTTGATTCCAGCTTGTGTGTCTTGCATCCCAGCGTTTCTCATGATGTACTCTGCATAGAAGTTAAATAAGCAGGGTGACAATATACAGCCTTGACGTACTCCTTTTCCTATTTGGAACTAGTCTGTTGTTCCATGTCCAGTTTTAACTGACGGCCAGCTTACTTTGGCCATACCCAGATCCCATGGGAGCTCAACCAGTTTCTTATCTTGATCATGACTCAGGACAGGACACAGAGACAGTTGAAGCCCTTGACTGAAGCAAGCCCCCAGGCCTCACCTCCAAGGCAGGGGTTTAACACTTCTGGTTGTCTGGGCAGCAAACTGTAAGCCCCCTGAGGGCAGGTGAGAGTCTTGGGTTTCCTTGTGGTGTCTTAGGGCTGCAGCAGCAGCAGGCCTGCAAGGGCTTCCCTGGTGGCTCAGAGGTTAAAGCGTCTGCCTGCAATGCAGGAGACCTGGGTTCGATCCCTGGGTTGGGAAGATACCCTGGAGAAGGAAATAGCAACCCCCTCCAGTATTCTTGCCTGGAGAATCCCATGAATGGAGGAGCTGTTGGGCTACAGTCCATGGCGTTGCAAAGAGTCGGACACGACTGAGCGACTTCATTGGCTCACTCACTCAGGGCTGCAGGCTGCAAGGAGATCAAAGCAGTCAATCCTATTCAATGGAAGAACTGATGCTAAAGCTGAAGCTGCAATCCTTTGGCCACCTGATGTGAGGAACCGACTCCATAGAGAACACCCTGATGCTGGGAAAGATTGAAGGCAAAGGGAGGAGGGGGCAAGAGAGGATGAGATGATTAGACCGCATCACCGGTCAGGTCATAATTTGAGTAAACTCAGGGAGACAGTGGAGGACAGAGCAGCCTGGCTGCTACAGTCCATGGGGTCACTAAGTTGGACACAACTTAGCCACTGAACAACCACCACCTTAGGGCTGGTTCACCGAAGGCCCTAAATACTATTTGTGGAGGGAGTGATTGCACCAACATAAGACTGTCTTTCAAACTCAAGGCTTCATTTTCAGCTCCCATGGGATGTGCCCTGGAGCCAGTTTTTCAGGACATGTTTTTCCTTATTTTAAAAACAATACATTTTAATGGATGCAGAATCTTCTCTTATCTCTGGGAAAGCAGTAATTATTCTGTAACTCTGTTTTGTATTTATCTGTTTTTTTCTGTTTCTGAAGTCTTAATTTCCCTTTTAGTAAACAAGAAAGAATTCTCTCTCAAAAATTAAAAGTTGAAATGTAGACGCTGAAATAAATTAAGTAGGAGGGCTGAAAGATAATGTGAAAAAACCCCAGTACATTTACTGTTCTGTCAAATATGAAGAAAATAGAGATAAGCTTGGACAAGAAAAGAAAAATCACCTACCAGTTCTATAGTCTGGTGTCTATCTGAGTTTGAAAAGGAAAAGGGTCATATTGTACACATTTTTGATATGCTTTACAATATTATACTGTGCATCTCTTTTATGACATTCACTATTCCTCTAAATGGAAACAGTTTATCGATTGTATGTTTGTATGTTCCATGTGTGGCTTCTTTATTAAGAACAAGGCACATATTTTGTTCATTTTGATTATTTCCAAATTTTCACTGTTATAAAGCGATGCCAATCTTAGTATGGTCCAGATTATATAATTTTTTTTGTCATAGTCAGTGATAAAAGCGGTGATCTCTGCTCCTTCCTGGTTTTATAAGAATAAGACATGACATATTTAAAAGTTAACAACTCCAGGAGTTCTGATCTGACAGCCCACTCTGGATCAGTTCTTCTGGAACTTTTCAGGGTTTCAAAGACCACCTGAATCTACCCACTGGGACGATCTGAGAATGTTCTGCCAGCAAGAGAGGTAGATTAGGCTTTAGCTGTTATAAGAACCAACAAAGATACAGTATTTGAAGAAAAGAATTGTTCAGCTTGAATCCTTGTAAGAAGTCTGCAAATAAAACGTGAACCAAATTAATTATATAATTTTGAAATCTACTAATTTCAAAGTGTCCTAAAATGTAACACTTGAAAATGGTGGCATCACCCTAAGAGTCTAGTGGGTCTAGTATCATATGAATGGAGAAGAAAGTGATTTGAAGTGTAAAGATGTTGGGGAAAAATTTGAAATGCACTGGACTTTGCTGGTGGCTCAGTGGTAAAGAATCTGCCTGCCAGTGCAGGAGACAGGGGTTCAGTCCCTGGTTGGGGAAGATTTCACATGCCAGGCTTCCCTGGTGGCTTAAAGGTTAAAGCATCTGCCTGGAATGCGGGAGACCCAGGTTCGATCCCTAGTTCGGGAAGATCCCCTGGAGAAGGAAATGGCAACCCACTCCAGTACTCTTGTCTGGAGAATCCCATGGAGGGAGGAGCCTGGTAGGCTACAGTCCAAGGTGTTGCAAAGAGTCGGACACGACTGAGTGACTTCACACCATCACACCAGGGCAACTAAGCCCATGCAAGACACAACTATTGAGCTTGTGCTCTAGAGCCCATGCTCCATCGATGAGAGAAGACACCACAATGAGAAACCAGTACACTGCAATGCGAGAGTAGCCCCATCTCTCCGAAACTAGACAAAAACCTGCGCAAAGAGAAAAAGACCTAGTGTAGCCAAAAATAAAATAAATAAAATTTTATTTAAAATTAAAAAAAAAACTTTGGAATTCACTGACCAACACAGGTAACCCAAGTTACTGGGCACTTTTGAGGTGAAGGTCATCTCCCTTCCTTGGAGAGCAAGGTGTCCATCTTTATGTCTGTCAGCCTGGAATTTGCAGGTCTCAAGAAAGCTGATAGATGAGGCTGAAGAATCTGATCATTTGCTCCTTGAGTTTGTGCTGTCACCAGCATTTTTATTATAAACAAATACAACGATTTCTATGGATGCAACATTTCAATCTACTTCTTGGGGCCCTTAAGGACACCTTACATCACTTGTAAACTTCAGTGTCCTGCGTGGGAGGGACAGTAATGAGAGGAGAGTCCATGAACTATTTTCAATATTTGAAAAAATATGTGGATTACCTACCATAAAGCATCATGGGATAGTACTCTTTGCTTTAAATTAATTTCTACCAACTTATGATATTTCTTTTGGGCTAAAAATAAATATGGGTCTTCTTCTGCTCGAGGGGTTTCTCTAGTTGTGGGGAGCAGGGGCTACTCTGTTGCAGTATGAGGGCTTTTCATTACGATGGCTTCTCTTGTTGCATAGAACAGGCTCTAGGGTGCTCAGGCTTCAGTAGTTGCAGCATGTAGGCTCAGTAGTTTTGGGGTACGGGCTTAGCTGCTCTGTGACATGCAGGATCCTCCTGAACCATTGATCAAAACGGTGTCCCCTGAACTGGCGGGCAGATTCCTAACCACTGGACCACCAGGGAAGCCCTATGATACCTCTACTTATTATCTCACATGGATTGCTCTGATTAACATTTTTCTAGCTCTTTGATTAATCTATGGAAGAAGAGCCAATTGTTTAATAAACTCAATCTGTTTTTTTCTAATCATGTAGGAGTTCATGGTGGGTAGTAAAGGGGGTCTCTGATGAAAAGAGCTTGAGAGGCAGAGTAGAATATCATCCACGGCTCTCTCTTTACTGTGCTGCTGCCACTGAGGCAAAACCTGCCCAAATAAGCGTGTGCGTACTCCGCTGTGCCAACTCTTTGCGACCCCATGGACTGTAGCCCACCAGATTCCTCCATCTATGGAATTTTCCAGGCAAGAATACTGTAGTAGGTGGCCATGCCTTCCTTCAGAGTTTATTACCCACCCAGAGACTGAACCTGCGTCTCCCATGTCTTCTGCATTGGTAGGGAAATATTTTTTCTTTTCTTTCTTTTATTTTTTTTAACCACTGAGCCACTAGGGAAGCCCAAATGAGAGGACTCTCTTGATCTTGCAATTGACAGCATGGTGGGGATTTCCTAGGAAAATCCATTCAAATCTCTTTCTCCCTCAGATCATGAAAGAGAGAGGTGACATCTATTGCGGATGGGTGGGTGGGGTGGAAGGCATCCATAATGACTGGGGAAGAGGCATGAATATGACAAAAATAGGGATCTCAGCCAAAAAAGATGATTCATGACTGACTCAATCTGGAAGCCCCTCACTTCATTTTATTAGTAAGAAAAGATGCAGTGGAGGATGTGGTGGGGGAGTCGGGGGGAGAAAAGAAATTAAAACACTGTGATCCCTTTAATATGGTCCAAGATTTACTCTGCATAATCCAGCCATATTTTTGATAGGAAATTCACGGCTCCTCTGTTCCCAGTAACAGAACGGTGATCTTTATGGGGCCGGCGTGAGGAAGCTGGCGGGTACAGCCCCCGTCACATTAAACTGTCTCAGTGAAGAGGCAATTTGTTTGATATTAAGAGTTATAAAAATATCAGCACAGAGCAGTTATGCCGGGGATATTGCACAAGCCAATCTGAATTTTAATGTAGTGTGAGCAATAAGCACCGTATTTCCTGTTCCCACGCCACACTCCCTCTCTGCAAATATTTGAAGAAAAAAAATAGAGGTTTGGAGTGGTCTTGCTCTTTTCCACTTCTACCTCGTGCGGACTCATCCTGCACCAGATGATTGGGAGCTGGCAACGGGTTTTTGAGGTACCTAGGAGCCGGCAGCATCCTCGAAATTGTTAGCAGAGGGAATTAGAAACATGCCCACATGGACTGACTTCCTATATCCCTGTTCACGCCCCTCACTCAGGCATGCATCTCATCCCAGTGCCTCCCAGGCCTCAGCCCACTCAGCCCACTAGCCTCTTAGGATTGTCAACCCAAGTATGCTTTATTTTTCTTAATTCAATGGAATGCCAGTTCCCAAGCATCCCGCCCCCCTTCATCGTCTAAATCCACCCTAAAATGTCCTTCTTATCTTCTCACCACGCCCTGGTCCCATCCCCAGTTCATCTAGCTCCGTGACCTATAGGTACAAACTGTGACCTCTCCTCTCTGTCTCCTTCTATCCGTCTTATTATTTCCATTTACTGTCATTCCTCTTCCTTCACCTCCCAGTCACCTCTTCCCTGCCTCTTCTCCCATAAATATCCATTCAGCCTTACAGATAGATCTTTCTGAAACATGCTAACCAATTAATTTCACTTCCACAGGGCGCCTACTTCACATTACGCACTGGGCTGAAGAAGACACAAACATGAATAAGACTGTTGGTCTCTGCTTTTCAGGGACGCACAGTGTGGTCGGGGGAGAGGTGGGAGTGTGGAGTGCGGGTTTGCTAGATAAGCACTCTGGTCATTTTCTTTTTTTAAATTAATTTTTAATTGGAGTATAGCTGATTTACAGTGTTGTGTTAGTGAATCAGTCATTGCTCGTTTCTAGACTGTGGGTGCTCAATCATGTCCAGCTCTTTGAGACCCCATGAACTGTAGTCCACCAGGCTCCTCTGTCCATGGACTTGTCCAGAAAAGAATACTGGAGTGGGTTTCCACTTCCTCCTCCAAGGGATCTTCCTGACCCATGCATCCTGCATTTCCTGCGTTGGCAGGCGGGTTCTTTACCACTGCACCACCTGGGAAGTCATGCGTATACTTATATACTCTCTTCTAGACTCCATTCCCACACAGGTCATTAAAGAACACTGAATAAAGTTCCCTGCAATACAGTAGGTTCTTATTTGTTAACTTTTATATTGATATAGTCCCCGGTGGCTCAGTGGTAAAAGAATATGCCTGCTAATGCAGGAGGTGCATGTTCGCTCCCTGGGTTAAGAGGATCCTCTGGAGAAGGAAATGGCAACCCACTCCAGTATTCTTGCTTGGGAAATCCTAAGGACAGAGGAGCCTGGCAGGCTACAATGCATGGGGTCGCAAAGAGTCAGCCACGATTCAGTGACTAAGCAACAACATGTTAATATATAGCAGTGTGCATATGTCAATGCCAGTCTCCCAATTTATCCCTCACCCCCTTCTCCCTTGGTTACCATAAATTTGTTTTCTATATCTGTGACTCTATTTCTGTTTTGTAAATAGGTTACTTTGTATCATTTTTTTTTAGCTTCTGCATATAAGCGATATCATATGATATTTGTCTTTCTCTGTCTGACTCACATCATTCAATACGACAGTCTCATTCAGAGCAGAATGAGGTAAGAAACCCAAGAGAGGTCCAAACAAAGGCAGCCGAGGACCTAGAGAAGAGTTGGTCAAGTGACTGGGCCTCCAGAAGGGGCAGGGGGCGGGGACACAGGTGGCATTTGGAGAGTGGGTGGAGAAGAGTGTGTTTCAGACAGAGCAAAGGCTTGGTGGGAGCGATGCTTGGGGAAGTTTTAAGAAAGACTGAGCCACCCAGTTCGGCTGAAGAGGCTCGGAGAAGTTCAAGGGTATGTCCAAACTGATGAGAAGTAAACTCTGATCTAGTTCCCAGGGTTGTCTGATTCCCAGTTCAGCACACTTTTCAATGAACAAAAACGAGGATTCTCGAAGTGTGATCTGGGGCCCCTGGATTCCCTGAGACCCTCTCAGAGGGCCTGTGAGGTCATGGCTACTTCAGAATCATTACCTCCTGCCTTGCTCACTTGCTCGCAAATGTACAGTGGGTTTTCTTTTCTTCTTAACCTATTTAAAAAAAATTTTTTTATTGTGGTAAAAATCACATAATACAAAACATGCTATTTTAACCATGTTTAACTACACAGTTCAGTGGTACAACATACATTCATATTGTTGTGCACCTCTAACCAGCATATANACCCATGCATCCTGCATTTCCTGCGTTGGCAGGCGGGTTCTTTACCACTGCACCACCTGGGAAGTCATGCGTATACTTATATACTCTCTTCTAGACTCCATTCCCACACAGGTCATTAAAGAACACTGAATAAAGTTCCCTGCAATACAGTAGGTTCTTATTTGTTAACTTTTATATTGATATAGTCCCCGGTGGCTCAGTGGTAAAAGAATATGCCTGCTAACGCAGGAGGTGCATGTTCGCTCCCTGGGTCAAGAGGATCCTCTGGAGAAGGAAATGGCAACCCACTCCAGTATTCTTGCTTGGGAAATCCTAAGGACAGAGGAGCCTGGCAGGCTACAATGCATGGGGTCGCAAAGAGTCAGCCACGATTCAGTGACTAAACAACAACATGTTAATATATAGCAGTGTGCATATGTCAATGCCAGTCTCCCAATTTATCCCTCACCCCCTTCTCCCTTGGTTATCATAAATTTGTTTTCTATATCTGTGACTCTATTTCTGTTTTGTAAATAGGTTACTTTGTATCATTTTTTTTTAGCTTCTGCATATAAGCAATATCATACGATATTTGTCTTTCTCTGTCTGACTCACATCATTCAATACGACAGTCTCATTCAGAGCAGAATGAGGTAAGAAACCCAAGAGAGGTCCAAACAAAGGCAGCCGAGGACCTAGAGAAGAGTTGGTCAAGTGACTGGGCCTCCAGAAGGGGCAGGGGGCGGGGACACAGGTGGCATTTGGAGAGTGGGTGGAGAAGAGTGTATTTCAGACAGAGCAAAGGCTTGGTGGGAGCGATGCTTGGGGAAGTTTTAAGAAAGATTGAGCTACCCAGTTTGGCTGAAGAGGCTCAGAGAAGTTCAAGGGTATGTCCAAACTGATGAGAAGTAGACTCTGATCTAGTTCCCAGGGTTGTCTGATTCCCAGTTCAGCACACTTTTCAATGAACAAAAACGGGGATTCTCGAAGTGTGATCTGGGGCCCCTGGATTCCCTGAGACCCTCTCAGAGGGCCTGTGAGGTCATGGCTACTTCAGAATTATTACCTCCTGCCTTGCTCATTTGCTCGCAAATGTACAGTGGGTTTTCTTTTCTTCTTAACCTATTTTAAAAAAATTTTTTTATTGTGGTAAAAATCACATAATACAAACATGCTATTTTAACCATATTTAACTACACAGTTCAGTGGTACAACGTACATTCATATTGTTGTGCACCTCTAACCAGCATATACCTCCCAAGTTTTTCCCCTTCCTAAACTGAAATTTCCTTCCCATTGAACACTAAGTTCCCATTCCCCGCTCCTNATAATACAAACATGCTATTTTAACCATATTTAACTACACAGTTCAGTGGTACAACGTACATTCATATTGTTGTGCACCTCTAACCAGCATATACCTCCCAAGTTTTTCCCCTTCCTAAACTGAAATTTCCTTCCCATTGAACACTAAGTTCCCATTCCCCGCTCCTCTCCTCCCCAGCCCCCGGATCCTGACAACCACCAATGTACTTTCTGACTCTGTGAATGTGACTATTCCAGGTACCTCATATAAGTGGAATCAAACAGTATCTGTCTGCACCTAATATATACTGGGGGCTTCCCTAGTGGCTCAGTGGTAAGAGAATCTGCCTGCCAGTGCAGGAGATGCAGGCTCAGTCCCTGGATCAGGAAACTACCTGGAGAAGGAAATGGCAACCCACTTCAGTATTCTTGCCTTGGAGATCCCATGGACAGAGAAGCCTGGTGGGCTAGTCCATGGGGCTGCAAGAGTCAGACACGACTTAGCGACTAAACAGCAGCAACAACGATGTATACTGGGATACATTNCAACCCACTTCAGTATTCTTGCCTTGGAGATCCCATGGACAGAGAAGCCTGGTGGGCTAGTCCATGGGGCTGCAAGAGTCAGACACGACTTAGCGACTAAACAGCAGCAACAACGATGTATACTGGGATACATTTTTAAGGTTAACTTAGTATAAGTATGCTCTGCACACAGATTTGTACAGTGGATTTTCTATTGTACATTTGGAAGATCCGAAGAGCTCAGGGAGCCAACATTTTCCAAATGACCAACTCAGAATGTTACAAATCACGCTTGGGAGAAACACCCACTCAAGGTGCAAATGAGCTCAAATGCATTTAAAAGTAAGAGGATACAGAAACCTTGCGGATCAGATTCCACATCACAAATAACCTTTAGGAAACTACCATTTGTTGAACTGTGAGGCTGTGTCAAAGAAGAATGCCCACAGTTGTCTGAGAAGGAGATTAGTATGTACTCTCCCCCCTTTCAACTACATATCTGTGTGAAGCCAGGGTTTGTTCAATACTCTTCAGTCAAAACAACATATGGCAACATTGAATGTACAAGCAGGTGTGAGAAGCCAGCATCTTCTATTAAGTCAGACCCAAAGAGAGAGATGAGCAAACATGGATAATAATGATCTTTGGCTCACTCAGTTTGGAAAATATATTTTTTCACAAAAGTATATTATCTGTATTAGCATGAATGAGTTTAGTACTACTTTTAAATGAATTTAAAAATATATATATTTTTTAAATGTGCCACTTTTGATTTATAAGATGACTATTGATACCTGTAACCTACATAAACAATGCTCTTGGGCTGATAACTTTTTAGAGTGTAAAAAGATCCTGAGATCAAACTTTGGAGAACTGTGGGAACAGAGCGTATCTCTAAAAGCTTATTAGTTATGTGTTTGATTGAGTTTGGCTTAGAAATAACAAGCCCACTCCTCACCTCCCCCTCCCCACACCCTCACTCATCTCTTGCTCTCATACTGCCCCCATCATTCATTGCAGCCCTAGCCTTGAACCCCTCCCCTCCATCTGGAAGTTTCCTTTCTCTCCTTCCACCCAATTTCCCTTTCGCAGCACCTCACTCCTTCACTTTCCACAGATGCCAGCTCCAAACTACTCACATTCCTCAAGCAGGCCTCCCTTTCTCCATCGACTCTTATCTCCGTCACCTCCAACTCCCTCTCTAATCGCTCCTCATTCTTTAGCAGAGAAGCTCCCTGTTCCTTCTAGGCTTTATCGAAGCCATACGTGCTCCTTGTCTTTTCTCCTCACCAGCTTCTTCTCAAAAGGTTTTATTTGCTGCTGTAAGAAATGTCGGGACCTGTGCTAAGAATCAAGCTCCTCAGTTTCTTTTTGGAATCATGTGACACACTTCAGGATCCTCCCAACCCAGCCTCCAGCCAAGGAGGATGATGTCCCAGGTACAATGGACTGAACCTGGACTTGGAGGCAGAGCCCAGCTTTGCCATTATATTAATGAGGATGCTTAATAGCAACCAAATCACTCCACTGCTCTGAACTTTAGGTCCTACATTCATAAAGTGTAATAGAACCCTGAAGTTTTTTTAAATGAAAATTATATCAGAATATGTGGCAGAGAGTCAGTCCTTATGAAGATCTGCCCCTATTATCAGAGGGAAACATGACAGAAATCAAGAAACGTGGCTTTTACAGACTAGTTAATTATTTATCTTGATAATTATAAATTAAAGTAAGCTATAACCTACATCCAACTTCCCTGGTGGCTCAGTGTAAACAATCTGCCTGCGACCCAATCAAAAAATGGGCCAAAGAATTAAACAGACATTTCTCCAAAGAAGACATACAGATGGCTAACGAACACATGAAAAGATGCTCAACATCACTCATTATCAGAGAAATGCAAATCAAAACCACAATGAGGTACCATCTCACCTGGGTCAGAATGGCTGCTATCAAAAAATCTACAAACAATAAACGCTGGAGAGTGTGTAGAGAAAAGGAACCCTCTTACACTGTCAGTGGGAATGCAAACTAGTACAGCCACTATGGAGNTTTGATCTGTGGTTCCTCTGCCTTTTCTAAAACCAGCTTGAACATCTGGAAGTTCATGGTTCACATATTCTTGAAACCTGTCTTGGAGAATTTTGAGCATTATTTCGTTATTAATATATGTAACTCATGTCTTAAACCCTAGGTGATCTGCCTGGTGCTGACCACAAAGTATATATATTAATAATTTTGTCCCTTTCTATTAGGATATATATAAGCTTTATGAGAGCTAAATCTTTTATTATTTATTTCATTGTTTTAAGGTCATTCAGTTCAGTTCAGTTCCATCACTCAGTCATGTCTGAATCTTTGTGACCCCATGAATTGCAGCATGCTAGGCCTCCCTGTCCATCACCAACTCCTGGAATTCACTCAAACTCATGTCCATCGAGCCAATGATGCCATCCAGTCATCTCATTCTCGGTTGTCCCCATCTCCTCCTGCCCTCAATCCCTCCCAGCATCAGGGTCTTTTCAAATGAGTCAACTCTTTGCATGAGGTGGCCAAAGTATTGGAGTTTCACCGTTAGCATCAGCCCTTCCAGTGAACACCAGGACTGATCTCCTTTAGAATGGACTGATTGGATTTCCTTGCAGTCCAAGGGACTCTCAAGAGTCTTCTCCAACACCACAGTTCCAAAGCATCAATTCTTTGGCGCTCAGCTTTCTTCACAGTCCAACTCTCACATCCATACATGACCGTTGGAAAAACCATAGCCTTGACTAGACAGACCTTTATTGGCAAAGTAATGTCTCTGCTTTTTAATATGGTATCTAACCTTATTTTTTAATTTTTATTTATTATTTTTAAATTAATTAATTTATTTTACTTTACAATATTGTATTGGTTTTGCCATACATTGACTTGAATCCACCACGGGTGTACATGTGATCCCGATTCTGAACCCCACTCCCACCTCCCTTCCCATCCTATCCCTCTGGGTCATCCCAGTGCACCAGCCCCGAGCACCCCATATCATGCATCATACCTGGACTGGCGATTCGTTTCACATATGATATTTTACATGTTTCAGTGCCACTCTCCCATAACATCCCACCCTCGCCCTCTTCACAGAGTCCAAAAGACTGTTCAATACATCTGTGTCTCTTTTGCTGTCTCGCATACAGGGTTGTCATTACCATCTTTCTAAATTCCATATATATGTGTTAGTATACTGTTTTGGTGTTTTTCTTTCTGGCTTACTTCACTCTGTATAATAAGTTCCAGTTTCATCCACCTCATTAGAACTGATTCAAATGTATTCTTTTTAATGGCCGAGTAATATTCCATTGTGAGTATGTACCAAAGCTTTCTTATCCATTCATCTGCTGATGGACATCTAGGTTGCTTCCATGTCCTGGCTATTATAAACAGTGCTGCGATGAACACTGGGGTATTACCTAACCTTAGAACACTGTGTAACGCAACAGAGGTATATAAAAGATTTTAAAATTAATAGTGATAATAGTGGATAATACATATCAGTGTGCTAAACATTTTGCTGGTCCCTTAAATGAATTATTACATTGACCCTCATGACAACTTTAAGGGTTACTACTAACATCTTCATCTGACTGAGGTTTGGAGAGATCAGGTATCTTGTTCAAGATCACACAGCTTGAAAATGATTTGACTAGTATTTAATGTAAGTCTGTCTTATTTCAGAGTTTTTGCTACTTTGATCACCAGACTCAATGAATGGTTGGTGGCTAAAAGAGTAAATGAACTTTCATTTGCAGAAATTTGTATTTATTTAATCACTTTTCTTAAAAAAAAGATATCTGATTTTACGAACATCTTTCTATAGGAAGGAAAAACTACAAGTGCCTATGAGATTTATTTTACTATATTTCAAAGACAGAGCATTGTTTTATATATCAATTATGTGTCAATTATAGTTATAGGTATCACTTATGTATCAATATAGGTGTCAATTATGATCGTAGACCCCATTGATTGTTGGTAATATCCCAGTTTTAGAGATGTTCAATTAAGGGTCTTACAACAGGAAATACATGTGATATGCATGAATATTATGTTCTGTATTGCAACATGAAATTTTTTCTGCAAGTTCTGAGGCAGTACAGTGTAGTAGTCAAGCATGCAGTCTTTGAAGCTTGTCTGTTTCTTATTTGCTTGCAGTCCTGGGGAAATTATTTAATTTCTCTGATTCATCCATAAAATATGGATAAGAATAATACGTTCCTTTGGATCACTCAAAGTACACTTTATTAGACCTAGCTAGGCATTTTTAGTTTGATTTCTAAAGTCTTTTACAAAAGATGGATTTGTTTCCTTGCTTGAAATCTCTATCAGCTGTCAGAGGACCTGCATCCATATTTCTGCCTGAATTTTATTTTCAAATATTATCTTTTAGTTCAAAGACTTATCATTGTCTTCAGGAGGTCTCCAGTTTTACGATGCCCTAAAAATGGCCATCCTATCAGGTTATTGACGCTAGCTGAGCTCAAGGTAAGAATATGATGTTAATGAGACACATTTCCCTGCATTCACTTCCCACTGTAAATCTGTTAATTTTGCATGAGGAAAACCTCCGATCCATAACTACAGCCTACACTTCTCATTCTAGCCATCCAGGGAAGATGTATATTCATTCATATTTTCTTGATCTTTTTCTCCATCCTCCTCTGTCTCACAGGTTAGTTTTTGCACAAATAATTCTCTTAGTTCTATTCAGGTGACAAGTGAACAGAATTCATTTTTGTCAGAAGAGGCCCTAATGGGTCCAGTGGATTGACTTGTAATGAGATAGGCTACTTGTTAAGGTGAATGATAATGAAGTTTTGGAGGCAAAAAATAATGTCTTTTGCTCTAAGTCTAGGAAATGTTTCCTGAGAAGTTTCAGTTCAGTTCAGTCACTTAGTCATGTCCGACTCTTTGTGACCCCATGAACTGGAACGTGCCAGGTCTCCCTGTCCATCACCAACTCCTGGAGTTTACCCATACTCATGTCCATTGAGTTGATGATGCCATCCAACCATCTCATCCTCTGTTGTCCCCTTCTCCTCCCCTCAATCTTGCCCAGCATCAGGGTCTTTTCAAATGAGTCAGCTCTTCGCATCAGGTGGCCAAAGTACTGNAGTGTTCTTGCCTGGAGAAACCCAGGGACAGGGGAGCTTGATGGGCTGCTGTCTATGGGGTCTCACAGAGTCGGACACAACTGAAGTGACTTAGCAGCAGAGCAGCAGTCTTGTGTAACTCACTTAGTTTTAACGATGCATTAAAAAAAAAAAAATTCTTTCAAAAGTTCACAAAATTCACTCCAATTAAACTCAAGTAATTTCTTTGTATTTGTAATTTTCCAACATCTTGTCATGTACTCAATTGCATATCCCTTCTCAAGGTCGAATATTGTATTTTATTCTTCATTGTGTAGCTACTAGTACATAGCGGGTGCTTGTGTGTATGTGTGCTTAGTCGCTTTAGCCGTGTCTGACTCTTTGCAACCCTATGCCCACCTTGCTCCTCTGTCCATGGGATTCTCCAGGCAAGAATACTGGAGCGGGTTGCCATTTCCTTCTTCAGGGGATCTTCCCCACTCAGGGATCGAACCTGGGTCTCCTGCATTACAGGCAGATTCTTTACTGTCTGAGTCACCAAGGGAGTCCCATGATTTTTCTTATATTAGGATTGTATCACTCCAGCTCTAGAATGTATTAAAATGCTTGATACATTCCTAATAAGTTTTGGGTAGATAACAGCTAAAATTGGGACTTCTCTGGTGACCTCGACAATAATCTGCCTGTAATGCAGGAGACTGGGATTTGATCTTTGGATCGGGAAGATCCCCTGGAGAAGGGAATGACAACCCACTCCATCATTCTTGTCTGGAGAAGTCCGTGGACAGAGGGGTCTGGTGGGCTATAATCTATGGGGTTGCAAAGAGTTGGACATAGCTACTGATGCTTCATTTTTTTATTTTTTACAATAGTTTAAATTACTGGGGTATTAAGTGATGACCACTAGGTAAACTGTTGAAACTTCTATACTTTGAGCCTAATTACTTTGAGTTGATTGCAAGTATGAGATAGTCCATGTTATGTCTTTAATCAAATGAAAAATTCTTTAAACTCTATGGTAATTCACAATTTTCAAAGGTTTTACACACATGATTTCATATAATCTAATAATAACCATTTTTTTCTTTCTTATTTTGCCCTCCCACTCTCCCTCTCCCCATGGAACCACCAGTCTATTCTCTACCTGCGAATCTGCTTATTTTTTGTTTTATTCACTAGTCTGTGGTATTTTTTAGATTCCACATGTAAGTGATATAATTCAGTATTTGTCTTTTTCTGACTTAGCATATGCCCTCCAAGTCAATCCATGTTGCTGAAAAC
This sequence comes from Neotragus pygmaeus, assembly GCA_006410875.1. Taxonomy (NCBI): domain Eukaryota; kingdom Metazoa; phylum Chordata; class Mammalia; order Artiodactyla; family Bovidae; genus Neotragus; species Neotragus pygmaeus. Next base: position 869,197 of record SJYV01051165.1, read on the forward strand.
GGCAAAATTTCATTATTTTTAATAGCTGAGCAATATTCCATTCTCTCATCTCTCCCTCTCTCTCTATATATGTGTGTGTGTGTGTGTGTGTGTGTGTGTGTGTGTGTATGAAAAATTAACTTTTTAATTAATTCATTCATTCAACTAACAGAGGCTGCTCTAGACACTGGAAACATAAGTAGAAAAAAAAGAAGCTATTTTCTAGTAGATCATAGTCTAGTGTGAAAGACAGAGAATAGTGTATGATAAATGTTTTAAGTCTGTCTCCTTACCTTTCAATTGGGTTAGGCTGTCTGCTTCCCATCAAGTATACAAATTCAGTCAATATGTATCCAAACCCACCATGTTTTAAAATGTTAATAGCCCAGAACAGTGTTGGCTGGGAGCAATCACTCAGCAAGTCTTTGCTCTCTTACCAATTCTCTTTAGAGGAAAACTGTACATATTCTTAAAGTTTTTTCTATAAGGACATTCATGCATGCTCAGTCACTTCAGTCATGTCTGACTGTTTGGGACCCTGTGGACTCTTTGGGGGCCCACCAGGTTCCTCTGTCCATGGGGATTCTTCAGGCAAGAATACTGGAGTGCGTTGCCATGCCCTCTTCCAGGAAATCTTCTCGACCCAGGGACTGAACTTGGATCCTTTACATCTTAGCATTGGCAGATGGGTTCTTTACCACTAGCACCACGTGGGAAGCCCCATCCATGAGGATGAGGTAGAAACAATTGGGGGCTTCCCTGGTAGCTCAGCTGTTAAAGAAAATGCCTGCAATGCAGATCCTCGTTCAATTCCTGGGTTGGGAAAATCCCCCGAAGAAGGGAAAGGCTACCCACTCCACTATTCTTGGGCTTCCCTGGATGGTAAAGAATCTGCCTGCAACGAGGGAGACCTAGGTTCGATCCCTGGGTTAGGAAGATCCCCTGGAGGAGGGCATGGCAACCCACTCCAGTAATCTAGCCTGGAGAATTCCAAGGACAGAGGAGCTTAACGGGCTACAGTCCATGAGGTCACAAAGAGTCAGACACAACTGAGAGACTAAGCACAGCAAAGCACAGCACAGGGACAATTCGGGAAGCTAGAGCATGCAGAGCCTTTCTCTGCCAGGTTTCTTCATCAGAACCATGGAACACAAAACAATGATCTGTGTGACCATTTTCTCATTTCTTCCTAGAAAGGAACAGAGCTAGTACCATGCTGGAGGCACAGGAGAGAGTCTAATTCATTATATACTATATAAACACACTTTGCATAACAAGTGCTTGTTTTAGAAGTACCAAAGACCACCCCTGGATTTGATGATTCACTTTTGGAGAGGTCATAGCACTCAGAACATGATTCTACTCATGGCTGTGACTTATTACAATGAAAGCATACAAAATAAAATCAAAGAAGGGGACAGATGTATTAGTTAAAGTTAGGAAAGCAGGTGCACTTATCCAACAGTTCTCTTCGAGTGGTCTTATTCAGTTCAGTTCAGGCCCTTAGTCATGTTAGGCTCTTTGTGACCCCATGGACCGCAGCACGCCAAGCTTCCCTGTCCATTAACAACTCCCAGAGCTTGCTCAAACTCATGTCCATTGAGTCAGTGATGCCATCTAACCATCTCATCCTCTGTCGTCCCCTTCTCCTCCTGCCTTCAATCTTTCCCAGCATCAGGGTCTTTTCCAATGAGTCAGTCCTTTGCATCAGGTGGCCAAAGTATTGGAGCTTTAGCTTCAGCATCAGTCCTTCCAATGAATATTCAGGACTGATTTTCTTTAGGATAGACTGTTTGGATCTCCCTGCAATCCAAGGGACTCTTAAGAGTCTTCTCCAATACCATAGTTCAAAAGCATCAATTCTTCAGTGCTCAGCTTTCTTTATAGTGGAATCTTATGGGATACACTATTTACCAGCAAGAGTTATGACAACATGTTGAATTGTTGTCCACCATGAATATTTATTAAAGACACAGCACCCAAGGTTTCTACTGGGGTCAGGTTACATAAACATTCTCTGCCTAGAATATACCATGGTTTCAGATTCTCAGAAGGAAATACGGTGTTCACTATATACCATAGTTTTTTAGCAAATAGTTAGGAAGAGTGAGCCACTCTTACCAGTTATGGAATACAGGGAATCCTCCTGAAATCCAAGTGCCCTGATTCCAAACAAGGGTCCACCTTGCAGGCAGCCCTTTCTATGGATATCAGTCTTAGTTGAGAAAGTTGCTTGGCCTTTTAGAGCCTTGCTATGCTTGGCTAAAGGCAAGCTTGAGAGGAGACGTAAGGGGTGCAGGGTAAAGCAGGAAAACAATGGATCCCATCTCCTTTTCCTCTTCTGGGCAGAAGGTGATGAACACTTGGACAGTGCCTGGATTTTGCTTCCCAGGTGGTGCAGTGGTAAAGAATTCACCTGCTAGTGCAGGAAACACAAGAGACTGAGTTTTGATCCCTGGTTTGGGAAGATCCCCTGGAGTAGGAAATGGCAACCCACTCCAATGTTCTTGCATGGAAAATTCCATGGCCAAAGGAGCCTGATAGACTATAGGCAATGGGGTTGCAAAGAGTCAGATGTGACTAAGTGACTGGGCACATACAGACACAGTGTCTGGATTAATTATATCATCTTCTTTGTCTTCCTTTTTGACTTTACTGCTCATCATAAAAGAAACAGAGGCAATTTTCTATTGCAAGACACCTTTAGCTTCTTCCTGAAAAGTACTCATATACTGTGTTACTGGGTTTTGTAGTGCATTGGAGTTTACAGTGTAAAGTCAACTTCTGAAGAACAATTTGGCAAAGTGAGAAATTTATTTATAAGGCTCACTTCTTAAGTTGTTCGTCCTATAAATTCAGAATTTAGTGTTTTGAGATTGTATAAAGTAAAGGCACAGTTAACGTGACTTTTTTTTTTTTTTCATAGCTGAGTTTCTATATGAATCAGTCCAACATACTTATCTTCTTGGAAGTTACTGAACTNAAGTCAACTTCTGAAGAATAATTTGGCAAAGTGAGAAATTTATTTATAAGGCTCGCTTCTTAAGTTGTTCACCCTATAAATTCAGAATTTAGTGTTTTGAGATTGTATAAAGTAAAGACACAGTTAACGTGACTTTTTTTTTTCATAGCTGAGTTTCTATATGAATCAGTCCAACATACTTATCTTCTTGGAAGTTACTGAACTTAGAAGAGCTTCTCCTGGATTTCTTGCTATGATATGGGATTTGTGCTTCCAACTTGATTTCTCTTGCTCAAATAATTTAGCTTTTGGCCACTGGAAATAATTGTACAGCCAAAAATAAAACCGTACATCTCTCTAAACAAAGCTAGAAATTATAAAATCAACAATTAGTATCAAAATATAATCCTATTGCACTTTTCTTAAGATATTCTTGCTGGTATTATTTTGGGACTGTTGTTAGATGGCCTTTTTCCAAGAAAGTGAGTAATTATTTTAGGGAGCAGAAAAGGAGAAAGAAGTGTGTGGGAATAAAATATTTAAATTGCTGTTTTCTTTGTAGCTGTAATAGTGCCTGTAACTTGTGTGACTATAATATTTAGAACTCAATGGTATTTATACCTATCTTAAAATATTTTGAGAACCATAATGTTTTTCAGTTGTATTTCTTTAAAATATGATAACAATTGATTAAAAGTAAAAAAAAAAAAACTTTTTCCTTGATGCAATATTAATGTCTTCGTGGAATAGCTTTACTCAAGAAAGAAAAAATAGAAGATAAAAATATTTCTTTTATGCTAACATTTTAACTTTTGGAGGAGGATTTGAGACTGAATCCTAGTTGTTTCTTTTCAGTATTTATTACAGTTTATATTAAAATGTGTGAGATTTAGTCATAATGTCTTAATACCATTTCAGTTTATACAGCTGAGCAGTTTCAGTGCCTTCAATACAACATTTGTCTATATTTTTAAAAGGGTATTTTTAAAGCTAGAAAACAATCCAACAGCATATATTTTAAAACTGTTATTTGTCTAAGCAGTATTATATTAAAATGTCTACTGTTTCTAGGGCTTCTTAATAATTGAAGACTTGATTTATTTCCAGGAGACTAGCTTATTAAATTAGAGAAGGCAATGGCAATCCACCCCAGTACTCTTGCCTGGAAAATCCCATGGATGGAGGAGCCTGCTGGGCTGCAGTCCATGGGGTCGCTAAGAGTCGGACATGACTGAGCAACTTCACTTTCACTTTTTACTTTCGAGCATTGGAGAAGGAAATGGCAACCCACTCCAGAGTTCTTGCCTGGAGAATCCCAGGGACGGGGCAGTCTGGTGGGCTGCTGTCTATGGGGTCGCACAGAGTCAGACACGACTGAAGTGACTTAGCAGCAGCAGCTTATTAAATTCTAAGAGGAACAATAGAAAGAAATATAAAAAGAAACACTAAGAACTTAGTGTGTATGTGTGTGTGTGTGTGTGTGTGTGTAATTGGGCAGAGAGAAGAATAATAAAAGTGATAAAATATATTTAAAGGCATGCATTTTTTAACGTACATGCTAATGTTTGGTATCAGGTAAAACTATATAAAAGCTATAGATTATAGTATCTTATGCTTACTTAACTTATATGCAGAGTACATTATGAGTAACACTGGGCTGGAAGAAACACAAGCTGAAATCAAGATTGCTGGGAGAAATATCAATAACCTCAGATATGCAGATGACACCACCTTATGGCAGAAAGTGAAGAGGAACTAAAAAGCTTCTTGATGAAAGTGAAAGAGAAGAGTGAAAAAGTTGGCTTAAAGCTCAACATTCAGAAAACCAAGATCATGGCATCTGGTTCCATCACTTCATGGAAAATAGATGGAGAAACAGTGGAAACTGTGTCAGACTTTAATTTGCGGGGCTCCAAAATCACTGCAGATGGTGACTGCAGCCATGAAATTAAAAGATGCTTAGTCCTTGGAAGAAAAGTTATGACCAACCTAGACAGCATATTGAAAAGCAGAGACATTACTTTGCCAACAAAGGTCTGTCTAGTCAAGGCTATTGTTTTTCCAGTGGTCACGTATGGATGTGAGAGTTGGACTGTGAAGAAGGCTGAGTGCTGAAGAATTGATGCTTTTGAACTGTGGTGTTGGAGAAGACTCTTGAGAGTCCCTTGGACTACAAGGAGATCCAACCAGTCCATT
>SJYV01051165.1:875579-983834 GCA_006410875.1 Neotragus pygmaeus
CATCCCTGGGATTCTCCAGGCAAGAACACCGGAGTGGGTTGCTATTTCCTTCTCCAATGCATGAAAGTGAAAATTGAAAGTGAAGTCACTCAGTCGTGTCCGACTCTTAGCGACTCCATGGATTGCAGCCCACCAGGCTCCTCTGTCCGTGGGATTTTCCAGGCAAGAGTACTGGAGTGGGGTGCCATTGCCTTCTCCAGAACTGATGCTTAGAAAACACCAAATTTCTAAGATTGTTCCAATTTTATCACATTTTATTATTTTCTATCACAACTGACTTACCAAAATGTGCTTAAGTGCATAGCTACTTTTAAGCTTTTAAATATTTTTAAATAAATTAATTTTAACATTTTTTATGGCACACCTTAATCTAAAGAAACAGAGAAAAATTGCCAAGTCATTATATGTTTGATTAATATTGCTGTTGTTTTAGTCGTTAGGTTGTGTCTGACTCTTTTGTGACTCCATGGACTGTAGCCCATTAGGCTCTTCTGTCCATGGGATTCTCCAGGCGATGCTACTGGAGTAGGTAGTCATTTCCTTCCCCACGGGATCTTCCCAGATTAGGGATTGAACCCATGCCTTCTGCATTGGCAGGCAGGTCCTTTACCACTGAACCTCCAGGGAACTGATTTCAAAAATCACACACTTGAATCACAAAATTTAGAGAAATTCTTATAACGTAAGTATTCCTTGCTACCTTTGGAACTATTATTTATAAAAACACAGAGTAGAAAGACTTCCCTTCTAATCTGGTTCAGTGATTAAGAATTTGCCTTGCAATGAAAGGGCAACGGTTTGATCCCTGGTCCGAGAACTAGGATCCCACATGCTGAGGGACGACTGAGCTCTAGTGCCATAACTAGAGAGGATTCTGTGCACCACAGTGAAAGATCCTGCATGCTGCAACTAAGACCTGAAACAGCCAAATGAATAAATAAATAAATATAATTTAAAATATAGAGTAGAATCTAGCTAATTCTATCAGTGTTTCTTAAGTGACTAGGGGTTCCTCGGTGGTGCTAGTGGCAAAGAACCTTAGTACAAGTGCAGGAGATGTAAGAGATGTGGGTTCAGTCCCTGGGTCAGGAAGATCCCCTGGAGCAGAGCATGGCAACCCACTGCAGTATTCTTGCCTGGAGAATCCCCATGGACAGAGAAGCCTGATGGGTCATGGATTTTATGTCAAAAGATAAGTACAACAGTACTGCATGATCGGTGGTTGGTTGAATCTACGTACGTGGATAAACTGAGGAACTGAGGATATGGAGGAACTGAGTATTCAGAGCACCAACCATATATTAAGTGTAGATTTCTTCTTCTTCTTCTTTTTTTTTTTTTTACAGCTTGGAGGATCAGATCCAGCAACTTCCCATTGTTTGAGGGTCAACTGTACAAGGTATGACTGACATTACAGTGGATTAAAAAATAAAGACAAAAATCTCCACCATCATGGTGTTTAAATTCTAGTGAGGAGAAATGGACAATCTCCACAGTAGAAAATACAAATAGATTATCAGGTGGCCCCAAGTGCCACAGAGAAAATTAAAGCTTGTATTATTTCCCCAAGGTTACTGAAACAAATCGCTTCAAGCTCAGGGGCTTAAAACAACAGAAATTAATTTTCTCACAGTTCTGGAGGGCAGAAGTCTGAAACCAAGATGTCTGCAAGGCTGTCCTTGCTTCTAGGACTCTAGGAGATAATCGTGTCTTGCCTTTTCCAGTGGCTCTAGGCATTCGCTGGTTTGTGGTAACATTACCTCAATCCCCGCCTCTATGCTCACATGTCTTTCTACCCTTTGTTTCTGTCTCTTCCATATCTCTGTGATTCCAATTCTCCCTATCCTTATAAGGATACCAGTGGTTAGATTTAGGATCCATCCAAATCTAATACGCTTTCATCTTAACTTAATAACATCTTCAAAGAACCTATTTCCAAATAAGGTCCCATTCACAGGTTCCAAGTAAACATGGATTTTTGGCGAGACACTATTCCACTCATTATGGAGGCTAAAGAATGTTGACTGCAGAGATAGATGGAGAAAATGAAGAAATTATTAAGATATACAGAAAGCTTGAGATTGGACCTCAAATCGAACATATCCAAAGTGGAAATCATTGTAATTCTCTCTTAAAACCAGCTTTGGAACTCTTGCAAATACTGATTCTGGTTCTTACCTAGAAAACAAGAAATCATCTTAGACTCTTAGGTCTTGCTCAGCCTACCTCCATTTCCTAACAGTTTCTAAATCTGTTAATCTTACTTCCTAAAATCTATCAAGGTGATTGCTATTCCTACTCTACTGTCTTTATTTAGGCCATGCTTCTGTCCAAGTTCCAGTGAGCCAAATTTCAATGAGAACAATGTTTTCATGTCACTCTCTTGCATAATCTCCTTTAATAGCACTCCAACATTTGAGAAAAACTATGGTCTCTCCTACAAGTACACAGACATTTCACCAATACTCTAAATCTTTGAGACCCCATGGACTGTAGCCTACCATGCTCCTCGGTCCATGGAATTCTCCAGGCAAGAATACTGAAGTGGGTTGCCATTTCCTTCTCCAGGGGATCTTCCTGATCCAGGGATCGAACCTGGGTCTCCTTACTCACTCCCTCAGATGACTCAAAAACACTTTCTGTGATTTCTAAAGACTTTCTCATCTTGTGTCAACCAATGTCCCCCATTCCTCACCCACCACAATCAATCAAACAATGTGGAAACCAGTCATTCTCAACCAGTGGCTACCTGCTAGACAGTCCTGGCTGCTACCGTCACGCCCACCACTGAGTGAACAGCACAGTGTATGTGACAGAGGCAGGTGATATGATTCATATTATAAACTAGAAAGTGGAAATATTAGAGCTTAATGTTTTTGCTGGGTTCTTTGTCATACACAGGATACAGTTTTGTTACATTATAAACTAGAGTCAACAATTTTTTGCCCTCAGAACTGTTATTTGATGGATCATCTTGATTTAAAAAGATATTTTGTACAGACACTGGCACCCTAGCAGGTATTCAAGAAATGATAATAATGATGACATGCCTTATAATGTTCTGACAGAAAAGAAGGAGGTGTTCATAGGAAAGGTTTTGCCCAAGATAAATTTGGTCCTGAGCCTGTAACAGCATTGAAGCGTACTCTTTACATCCTGACAGATATCTACCACCTAGATTCAGGTAGGATTACCTAACACAACCACAAGATAGGAATAGTTTTAGAGTTGTTGTTTTCGTCACTAAGCTGTGTCCAATTCTTTCGCAACCACATGGGCTGAGGATTCTTTACCATTGAGCCACCTGGGAAGCCTAGTATAAAGAGGATTGTTCCAATCAGTCACTTAATAAACTTCCTTTCAGGATCTTTTTATGCCAGATTCTAAGTTTACATAGATTTATTTATTTTTAAAAATCCTATTCTAAAAAATATTGTATTACACAAAAAGACATTAGTCTATGTATATATCAATATATATGAATCGATAGTAATTTTCATTTCTCAACAAATATTTATTGAGCACTTACTCCATACTCATGATCTAATCAGTATGAAAAATATCCCAATTTTCCAATCTACAAGGTAGAAGTTTAAAATGTCAGTACTATCGATGCCTACACTCTCCATCAAACAACAAAAAATGTCAGTATTCAGGCTGCATAAAATATTGCCCAGATCCCACCTGTATCCACTCTTCTCTTAATCCTCCCATATTATTTGCATATGTCTCTATCATGAACTAGTTCATGAGCAATCATAGGAAAAAAAAAGTGTGTCTGGTTTATTTTTAATCCCTCACTGCTTCCTACTCAGTGAAAAGCAAAATAGCTAAAATTTAGCCCCAGGCTGGTACCTGAAAAATGGCAAGTAATAAAACCACAGTTATTAAAAACAGTGCAGATCACAAACATGAAATAATAGCCATCCTTTTAAGCCTTCACTGTGGATACTCTGGGACCTTCGCTGTCTAGGGCTTGCTTTCAGGCAGGCAGGCCAGTGGACTCATCTGTCAGCTGAAGGAAAATGTGGTCCTTTTCTCAGTGTCAGCTGCCTTCCCTCGCATAGCTTTGCTGCTATAAAAGAAGAGGGACAAAAGCCTTCTTGAGGGTAAGGGCTGGCTTGGTGTTGAAACAGCCAACAGCACCTAGAGTGTGGGGCCACTTGTATGACTTGCATGGAATTTCTTTGCTTGGTTCTGGATATTCTCAAGCATCTAAACACAAGCTTGTTGTTGTTCAGTTGCTCAGGTGTGTCTGACTCTTTGCAACCCCATGGACTGTAGCCCACCAGGCTCCTCTGTCTGTGGAAATTCCCAGGCAAGGATACTGGTGTGGGTTGCAATTTCCCCATTTCCTTCTCCAGGGGATCGATCTTCCTGACCAGAGGTCAAACCCGCACCTCCTGCTTGGTAGGAGGACTCTTTGGGAAGCCCAAATCACTAGCAAAAGGTGATCCTACAGTGTTTTTTGTAAGAATTTCATATTTGAAATTGGAAAAAAAGCATTTATGAAATCATCATAACAAAACCAGAATACAGTTTAATTTTCTTGCCTTTATTTGATCATTTGGAATTTAATTTCAATACATTCAGTTCAGTTCAGTCTCTCAGTTATGTCCAACTCTTTGCAACCCCATGGTCTGCAGCATGTCAGGCTTCTCTGTCCATCACCAATTCCCAGAGCTTACTCAAACTCATGTCCATCGAGTCGGTGATGCCATTCAACTATCTCATCCTCTGTGGTCCCTTCTCCTCTGGCCTTCAATCTTTCCCAGTATCAGTCTTTTCCAATGAGCTGGTTCTTTGCATCAGGAGGCCAAGGTATTGGAGTTTCAGCTTCAGCTTCAGTCCTTCCAATGAATATTGAGGACTGGTTTCCTTTAGGATGGACTGGTTTGATTTCCTTGCAGTCCAAGGGACTCTCGAGAGTCTTCTCCAACACTACCAACCGTCAGTTCTTCAGTGCTCAGCTTTCTTTATGGTCTACCTCTCATAACCATACACGACTTCTGGAAAAACCATAGCTTTGGCTAGATGGGACTTTGTGGGCAAAGTAATGTCTCTGCTTCTTAATATACTATCTAGGTTGGTCATAGCTTTTCTTCCAAGGAGCAAGTGTCTTTCATTTTATTTTTTTTAGTTTCAATGCATAAGGGGAAATTACCAAAGAATTTTCAATTTTTAATGCTTCAGGAAATGTTCACATGCCCTTAACTGGATTAAAGGTGGGATCTATTTTAGACAAGGCCACTCACACAACAAAACTCTTCCCTGTTTATAGCCTACCTTTGGTCTGTCCAGGGTATTTCATAAATAAATAATTAGGTCACTGTTATTTATGCAAATGAGTAAAGTCAAGTCAAAGGTATAATATTCCTTCAGTTTACAGTCTTAACCACAATTTTTAATGTAATTATATTTTTTCCCAATGATACCACACAATGGTTAAGCAGTCATTTCATATGAAGTATATGTTCTTTATTTTTCATTTCTTAGGAAAATCAAAATTTTTAGACTTTTACCTAATCAAAACTTCCTTGTAACCAAGTATTTTATCCATATCATAACTCTTCATCCAGGGTGTATACTTATTACTATTTCTTTCATTCATCTTTGACCTGTCTTTATCCATGTTGTCCTGCTTCCATCAAAGGCTAAACTTTAGAAGAAACTCTTCTCCAACACTACCAAGAGAGTCTTCTCCAACACTATCAAGCATCAGAAGAAAACATGGACGTGGACTAAATAAATGCCTGTTGTGGGAAGGCAGAGCAAGACTGTGGAAAAAACATGGGCTGAGACACAGGCTCACTGGATTGTATCATCTAGCATTTAATGACTTGATCTCACTGAGCAAGTTTCTCAACCACTGGGTCCTTATTTTGTCTCCTTTTGAAAGAGGAATAACAATGCTAATATACCTGAATTTTGTGAGATTACATGATTTGATGCCTTGAAAATATGTGGCACAAAAATTTGATTTTTGTCTTTCACTATCTAGAGATATGATGGAAGGACTAGATAGAAAAGTTTAAAAGAGATAAAAAAATATTTGAATATTCTGACTATTTGCATGCTCTCTATTCATATTAACATGCATAGTGAAAATAGGGCTTCTGGCAAGTAAGATTCTCAGTAAAATAAAATGAAAGTGAGTATGATATGAATTTTTTTTTCTCTATGATAATGAACTTATTTCTGTTTTGCTTCCTGGTTGACAAAGCTTTTTTCTTGATATGAAAGCAGAAATTGGGATGAACTTTTCTTAATTGGCCAATGAAAAGAGACAAAACCCTACCTCAAAGCAAAAGTTATGAAAGAGATATATTCTTAACAGAATGCTTAGCACAGACAGAAAGTTGCAAAGAGAATGTTCTGGTGTCAAAAGGATGAAGAATGAAGAACAAAAAGAGATGAATTTTTAAAGATAGAAATTCTCTCATTATGAAGATTGATTATTTTAGCAAAGTTAGTTTTTTGAAGCTTATGGACCTGTTATGTTTAAGATGGCAAACAACAAAATGTTACTGCTAATTAGACATCCAATGAAATGTCACATGGAAAGGTTAACTATTTTAAAGAATGTTATGTATTCTTGTAGTTAAAATGTCATTGTTATTAGTTTCAAAACAGAGTTCACTCACAAAACAGGAAAGAATACATGATCCAGAGAGGGTGGCAGAAATATTTTACATTTTGCCCAGTACAGAAAAATATGAGAAAAAAAGGATATAGTGAACTTTCATCCATCATTTGAAACATTCACCCTTGACCATTTCTATAGTGACTTCGACCCAGAATTATTTTGGTGCATGCAGATCTAACCCCAGGCTTCCCTGGTGGCTCAAACAGTAAACAATCTGCGTGCAATGCTGGAGACCCAGGTTCAATCCCTGGGTCAGGAAGATCCCCTGGAAAAGGGAATGGCTACCCACTCCAGTTATTCTTGCCTAGAGAATTTCATGGAGAGAGGAGTCTAGTGGGCTACAGTCCATAGTATTTCAAAGAGTCAGACATGACTGAGCGACTTACACGTTCACTTTCAGATCTGACCCCAGGCAGACTTGCAAACAACAAAAAGTATATGTATGGAGGATCTATTATTTGCCAAGTACTGCTCTAGACACTGAAGAAAGAGAATGAACAAAACAAGTGAGGTTCCTGGCCCCGTGGAGGTTATATTCTAGTGGAGGGCGACTTACAATAGGGAAATCATCACATACTCTAGAAAGAAGGTAGGGTTCAGACACGGCTATTTCCCTGACTGCCCACTGGAGTATTGATGGGTGGTTAAAGTTTCTCTGAGGAGAGGGAGTAAGCATATGGCTATCTCACGCAAGTGTCTTGCACACACAGGTGACAACATCTGGCCATGGTGCCTGGGCTTGCCTCCCCTCACTGCCATCTTTGGCCATCGCTGCCATGGGCAGGTGACTGGAGAGAGAATTGAGAAATATGTTCTGGGCACTGAGCAAACCACCTGAGGAAAGCCATCACATTTCTCCCTCCTAATCAGCCTGTGAGACAGGCAGAGCTACCTCCATCCTCCAGATAAAGCAAGTGGGAGTCATGAAACTGATGAAGGCATATGGGTCTCTCAGCTAGTAAACTCTTAATAATTCAGTCCTCAATCCAATCCCTGAGGATTCCCAAAGCTAATGATTTGCAGAAGTAACTGTAACACTTACCCTTTAGTGAGAGCGTGCTCAGCACCAGCGAGTTTCTGTGTATGAACTTCTTTGGCCCCCACCACAGCTCTGTGAGACAGAACTGTTCTCCATAGTGCTCATCAGGGAAACTGACGCTACAGAAGGTTAAATAACGTGTCCGAAATGACGATGGTTCCATAATAAAAGCGAATCCTCGCTATTTCCTTCTCTCTCAGGAGCTTGTATATTTTGCCTGAGGTTATTGATTTCAATCATGAATCAGAATCAATATGCTTGATTAAGAAACACATTTATGAAAGTAACAGAAATGGACAGATGAAATAAAGATGAAATAACATAGATGTAGAATGTATAAAGATAGACATTGCATTTACTTTTTGGATTTACCTTAGAATTTTTGTTTAGTTATTTTATGCTGACGTTTATTATAACGTTTCCTTTCAACTAGAACCCACTGAATATAAGTGGTGAGAAATTCAGTGGCGTCATACTGGTCTCTATTCTTCAGAAAACAAGAGGCTATTGAGACACTGGTTTGTGGAGCCTCAGCTACAAATGCTCTTAGAAAGCAGCAGTGTGCATGCCAACCAGTGTATATTCTGTAAGTCCTTTGTCTCTTAGGGATATTGAGCATCTATTAATAGCCTACACTTCCAATTTGTGGCAGAGGCAATATTTTAGTGATTAAGAGCTGAGGTTGCAATGCCTGCTCTGCAATTTACTACAACTGATGTGCTGCCTACTACAGCTGTTTTTGTTAACTGCTCATTAGGTTGCTGAATGCTTATTATGGGTCAGGGACTATTCCAGGCACTTTGCATTTAATCCCCTTAATAGTTCCAAGATGGATTATTGATCCCATTTTATGGAGGAGAAAACTGAGCTCAGAGAGGAAACATAAATTGTTAATGGCCATGCAATTAATAAGCTGCAAAACTCACATTTGAAGCCCAGATGTCCAATTTAACAGCCAGTGTTTCCTTCCCAATGTGACTCTGTAGAACTGAAGAGGGATGGTAATGTGACTATGCAAGAGCCAGTATCAGCTTTGTCATGAGGGCTAGGCTGGTAGATCCTATACAATCTCCATGAGGCACTATTACCTCAGTCCTGTCAAATTCTTAGTGGTTTGGATGAGTAGCCCAGCCTAGCACCGAATGTGCAAGGACGGATTCTCAGGTGTGTGAGAAAGACTGTGGATATCAGACACAAGGATGGAAATGTGGATTCTGATAGATGGAATGGGGATTGAATTACAAGGTGGGTCAAGGTCATCATGGGATGCCTTGGCCAGTTGCTTCACCTGAGGCTATGTTTCCTCCCTGTTCTATGAAATGGGAATGATCATACCTAACTCTTTGGATGGTTACGATCAAACATGTGACTATAAGTCCAGCACCCAACTCCATTCCTGTGCATACACCAGACGCTCCATCTAACACTCTCCTGGTATTCTCCGTGGCAGTGGCCCTGGAGGGCCTTCTATCCAGGTCACGATGTTAGGGAGAATAACAGGCACACCTTGAAATGATGGCAACAGTACGTCCATAGACCAAGACTTACTTGCCACTTGAAACAACCCTGTCCATCTCACTCACTGTGGCTGGTGGACAATTATGACAGATGAGGTCCTGATAAGGCACAGCAGAAACTCCGCCACTGCTTCACGTGGCGGTGGTATTGTTTAGTCACTAAGCCGTGTCAGACTCTTTGGGACCCCGTGCACTGTAACTCACCAGGCTCCTCCCTTCATGGGATTTCCCAGGCAAAATAATGGAGTGGGTCACCGTTCCTTTCTCCAGGGAATCTTCCTGAGCCAAGGATTGAACCCACGGCTCTTGCATTGGCAGGCAGTGTCCTTACCCCTGAATCACCAGGGAAGTCCCTGTGCTTCACTAGATGATGGAAAAGCACTAAAATATAAAGATTCATGTTCCCTTTATAAGATGTTTTCTTCTCAAATGAAATTCCCCAGAGCCTGTTCTACTATAACAGTGCTCCTGACTCTTCCTGGCCGAGACAAAGAAGGCCTCTGGTTGGCCCTGGGTGCTTCCCCAGGCTTTGAGTGGCTCCAGGAAATCCAGGAGCCTGCCTAAGGCTCAGACTACTCATCTACTGCCAGGTAACCCTTTCTCTGTCTTCCCCACAAGATAAAACAAGATGAAGTTAAGCCAGGAATGTATGGGGGCTATATCCAGTCACTTACTCATATGTAAAAATGCCTCCTATTTGGGGGAACTCAAAATTGTTTCCAAAGCCTTTGTTTGCCAAATATCCCACTTCCTTGCTAAGCTTAAATTATATATTGCCTCTTTCAGGCAGAGTTAGATCCCTATGAACCAACTCAGTCAGACTAAGTGACTTTTCTGAAGATCACAGCTCAAACAGGGATGCACCTGAGGAGAATCTTAGTCTCAGGAAAGCAGCTCATTAGAGCATGCTTCTGTTCTTCTCAAGGGCTTCCCTGATAGCTCGGTTGGTAAAGAATTCACCTACAACACAGGAGACCCCGGTTTGATTCCTGGGTTGGGAAGATCCGCTGGAGAAGGGATAGACTACCCACTCCATTATTCTTAGGCTTCCCTTGTGGCTCAACTGGTAAAGAATCCACCTGCAATGTGGGAGACCTGGGTTTGATCCCTGGGTTGGGAAGATCCCTGGAGAAGGGAAAGACTACTCACTGGCCTAGAGAATGCCATGGAGTCCATGCAGTCGCAAAGAGTTGGACATGACTGAGTGACCTTCTCTTCACTTCACTTTCCTCCTCACTTCTCCAGTTCTACCATGGGCCTGCAAATCCCAGGGGATCTCTATTCACCAAAAGTCTGATTAGCTCTAATGCCTCATTCTTTGGAGTGTAGTCCATGAACCGGCAGCTTGGGCCTTATTTGGGANTGGAGAAGGGAAAGACTACTCACTGGCCTAGAGAATGCCATGGAGTCCATGCAGTCGCAAAGAGTTGGACATGACTGAGTGACCTTCTCTTCACTTCACTTTCCTCCTCACTTCTCCAGTTCTACCATGGGCCTGCAAATCCCAGGGGATCTCTATTCACCAAAAGTCTGATTAGCTCTAATGCCTCATTCTTTGGAGTGTAGTCCATGAACCGGCAGCTTGGGCCTTATTTGGGAGCAGTTAATGTTCATGAAAAATGCAGAGTGGCAAGCCCTATTCAGACGTGCTGATTCAAGACAGGGATTCAACAAGAGCCCCAGGTGATCTACTTACACAATGAAGTTAGAAAGTCCTGCCATGGAGGACTCCTCTCATTTTCCAGGGAGGGAAACTCAGCTTCAGCCAAATGACTTTCCAGTGCATCCCACAGCAGAATCCATTTTAGATTCCAGGATTCCCATTCAGCAGTGTAACTTTGGGCACTTTCGTGAACCTCTCAAAGTAGGGAGTCAAGAAACACCTGAAGTAACAGGCAAATTTGGACTTGGAGTACAGAATGAAGCAGGGCAAAGGCTAATAGAGTTTTACCAAGAGAATGCACTGGTCATAGGAAACATCCTCTTCCAACAACACAAGAGAAGACTCTACACATGGACATCNAGACCTTCTAGAACTAACACCCCCAAAAGATGTCCTTTTCATTATAGAGGACTGGAATGCAAAAGTAGGTAGTCAAGAGATCCCTGGAGTAACAGGCATATTGGCAAATTTGGCCTTTGAGTACAGAATGAAGCAGGGCAAAGGCTAATAGAATTTTGCCAAGAGAATGCATTGGTCATAGAAACACCCTCTTCCAACAAGACAAGAGAAGACTCTACACATGGACATCAACAGATGGTCAATACCAAAATCACANCCTTTGAGTACAGAATGAAGCAGGGCAAAGGCTAATAGAATTTTGCCAAGAGAATGCATTGGTCATAGAAACACCCTCTTCCAACAAGACAAGAGAAGACTCTACACATGGACATCAACAGATGGTCAATACCAAAATCACATTGATTATATTCTTTGCAGCCAAAAATGGAGAAGCTCTATACAGTCAGCAAAAACAAGACCAGGAGCTGACTGTGGCTCTGATCATGAACTCCTTATTACCAAATTCAGACTTGAAGAAAGTAGGGAAAACCACTAGACCATTCAACTGTGACCTAAATCAAATCTCTAATGATTATACAGTGGAAGTGACAAATAGATTTAAGGGATTAGATCTGATAGATCTAATCTATCATGGTGCCTGAAGAACTATGGACAGAGGTTTATGGCATTGTACAGGAGGCTGTGATCAAGATCATCCCCAAGAAAAACAACTGCAAAAAGGTAAAATGGTTGTCTGAGGAGGGCTTAAAAAAGCTGTGAAAAGAAGAGAAGCAAAAGGCAAAGGAGAAAAGGAAAGATATATCTATTTGAATGCAGAGTTCCAAAGAATTGCAAGGCGAGACAAGAAAGCCTTCCTCACTGATCAAAGAAATAGAAGAAAACAATAGAATGGGAAAGACTAGAGATCCTTTCAAGAAAATTAGAGATACCAAGGGAACATTTTATGCAAAGATGGGCTCGATAAAGGACAGAAATGNCGACACGACTGGGCGAATGAACTGAACTGAATCATTGATTTATGCAATTACACTATTAAGTATAACTGATGTAAAATAGTTTGGGAACAAACAGTTGACTGAAAGGTGAACTTTATGAAACTAACACCTTTGTTGTTCACTATTCTATATCATATTAATGTTACACAGTATGTATTCATCATGGGGGAGGGAGACAAGGTCTGGCTTCTTTAACTTAGTGTGATGATACTGAGATTTATACATGGTGTATTTATATATGAATACGTCTTTCCTTTTTATTGAGTAGTAAACCATTGTATGAATATATCTCCATTTGTTTAGTCATTTACTTGCTGATGGACATATTGGTGTTTCCCATAAAGGTGAACGTTTGGACATGACTTAAATGAGTATATATGTTGTTATTTATTTTCCTTGGGTAAATACCTAGGCGTGGAACGAGTAGGTTTTATTGTTAGATGTATGTTTAGCTTTTTAAAAAACTGTCAACCTTTTCTAGAGTGGTGGTCCTCTTTTGTATTCCCACCAGCAGTTCATAAGCATTCCAGTTTCTATACATTCTTGTGAAGATGTGGTATTGTGAGTTTGTAATTTTTGCCATTCTATATGTGTGGTATGTCATTGTGCTTTTAATAATTCTCCACAATGATGAGGAATTTCGAACATCTTTTCACATTGTTATTATCTGCATTCTGTAGTTCTTCTTTGAGGAAGTGTCCAAGTCTTTTATCCATTAAAAAACTACATTGGTTGTTTTCTATATATACTAGATGCAAGTCTTTTCTTTGCCATATATTTTGTAAATATGATCTCCCATTCTGTGGCTTTCCTTCTGATTTTTGTGACTTTTAATTTCAGTGAAGTTGAGTATATTGATTTTTGCTTTTGTAGTTCTTATGGTTTTTTTTGGTCAAACCCAAGATTGCTAAGATTATGTTTCCTTTAGAAGTTTTATTATTTTAGTTCCTACAGTTAGGTCTATGATCCATTTTGAATTCCTTCTTGAGTATGATATAAGGTAAGATGGAAGGTTCCTTTTAATTTTTTTAAATGTATGGCTATCAAGCTATTCTGATACCTTTTTTGAAAAAAATGATAGGTTCTATTAAATTGTTATGCTAAATAACTTTGTCAAAAATTAATTGAGCATACATGTGTGGTTATATTTCTGGATTTACTATTCTGTTTTGATTTTGATGTTTGTCTTTACACCAGTATCATACTATTTTGATTACTGTAACTTGATAATAAGTCTTAAGATAAAGTAGTAGAAATCCTCCAGTTCTGTTCTTTAGTAAAATTGTTTTGGCTATTTTAGATTCTTTGCATTTGTATAAAGATTATAGAATTATACCAGATACTTATACCAAAAAAGCCTGCTAGGTTTTGATTGGAATTTTATGACATCTATATATACATTTGGGGAGAATTGCTTCTTAAAAACATTCTTTCACCTGTGAACATGATATACTTTTCTATTTAGGTCTTATTTACTTTTTTTTCTCAGCACTGTTGTATAATTTTTACTGTAGAGGTCTTGCATATCTTTTGGAGAATTTGTCCTTGTTAAAATACTGTTTCAAGTGGTCTTGAATTTTTTTTTAAATTTTCTGATTAGTATATAGAAATAAGTTAATTTGTGTATACTGATTTTGTCTTGCTAAACTCAAATATTAACTCTAGTAGGTTTTCTGTACACTTTGTAGGGGTTTCTACACAGACAAGCATGCTGTGATAAAAGACAGTTTTACTTCTTGCTCCCTAATCTGTGTGCCTTATTAATTACTTTTTCTTTCCTTACTGAATTGGCTAAAGTTTGTAGGCCAGTGTTGCACAGAAGAGGTGAGAGTAGACATTTTTGCCTTATTTCCATTCCTAGGGGAAAACATATAGTCTTTCCATAAAGAATGATGTTGGCTGTGGATTTTTTAAAGATACTCTATTATCATTTTGCGGAAGTTTTCTCCTATTCCTAGTGTGCTGAGATTTTTATCATGAATGTGTGTTGGATTTTGTTGAACATTTTCTTTGTGTATATTAAGGCGGTTTTTCTTTTTTTTAACTTGTTAATATGGTGAATTTCATTGACTTTTGAATGTGAAACCAACCATATGTTTCTGAGATAAACTGTATGGATGGTAATTGCTTTTCTATATACTGTATTCACCTCTCTAAATTTTGTTAACTTTTGCCTCTGTGTTCATAAGGGATTTGGTCCCTAGTGTGGAAATGTCTGTCTCATTTTGCTATCAGAGTAAGGCTGGCTGCACAGAATGGCTTCAGAAGTGTTCTCTTCTGTTTTCTTTGAGTGTGTGGACTGGTATTTTTCTTTAATGTTTGGTAAAATTTTGTAGTGAAGCCACCTGGGCGTATTGTTTTTTCTGTGGGAAGCCTTTTTTACTTTGTTTTGTGGGAGGGTTTTTATCTTCAAATTTAATTTCTTTAAAAGGTTATTCAGTTTAGTTATCTATTCTTGAGTGAGCTTTGTTAATTTTTGATTTTCAAGAGATTTAGCCATTTATTCTAAGTTGTCGAGTATATTGGCATAGAATTGTTATATAATATACCCCATTTTCTGTAGTGCTTTCTCCTTTTTCCTGATATTCATAATTGTGTCTTTTCTCTTTTTTTTTGTATTTAACTAGAGGTTTATCAATTTTTGTTGTATTTGCTCAAACAACCAGCTTTGGTTTTATTGATTTTTCTCTGTGTTGTTTTTATGTTTTCCATTTCAGTGATTTTTGCTTTTGTTTTCTCTTCTTTTTCTATTTTCTTAGGATGAGCCCTAATCCATTGATATTGACCTTCTATTCTAATATAATCATATCATAGTATTAGTTTTTCTCTAAGTACTGCTTTAGTTATGTCTTAGAAATTTTGGTATATTTCATGTTTATTAGGTTCAGAATTCTTTTCTAATTTCCTTTTAGATTTTTCCTTTGTCCTGCAGGTGGTTGTTGTTTAGTCACCCAGTTGTGTCCAACTCTGCGATCCCATGGATTGCAGCATGCCAGGACTCCCTGTCCCTACCATCTCCTGGAGTTTGCCCAAGTTCCTATTCATTGGATCGGTAATGCCGTCCAGCTATCTTATGCGCTGACACCCTCTTCTCCTCTGCCCTCAATCTTTCCCATCATCAGGATCTTTTCCAATGAGTCGTCTGTTCCCATAGGATGACCAAAATGCTGAAGCTTCAGCTTCGGCATCAGTCCTTCCAGTGAATATTCAGGGTTGAGCTCCTTTAAGATTGACTGATTTGATCTCCGTGCTGTCCAAGGAACTTTCAGGAGTCTTTATGGATCACTGCCTTGTGGCAAAGAGGCTTGCATAACTCAGTGAAGCTCTGAACTATGCTGTGCAGGGCCACCCAAGATGGATGGGTCATAGCAGAGAGTTCTGACAAAATGTGAAGGCACACCACCCCAATATACTTGCCCGAACCTCATGAACTGTGTAAAAGGTCCTAAGGGTTACTTGAAGTATATTATTTAGTCCAAATGTTTGTAGGCTTTTAAAATGTCTTTTCTGTTAATTGATCATTTAATTCTGGAGTAATCAGGGAGAATACTTTGTATGACTTGAATCTTTCACATATATTAAGTATTGTTTTATGACATAAACTTGCACTTGAAAAGAATATATATCAGTCTTCTCTACTGTTCGATAAAGGCCAGTTGACCCCAAATTAATTGATAGTATTGTTCAAGTTTTCTGTATCTTTACTGATTTTCTGACTATGTATTCAATTAGTTATTGAGGGAATAATGGTGATATCACTGATTGTACCTGTGGATTTGTCTGTTTTGAGTTTTTGTGTGGTTTGAAACTCTCTTATAGATGCACAAATATTTAAGGTTGTTATTCTATTGACCTCTTTATTATTATGAAATAATCTTTTTTATTCCTAGAAATATTTTTTTCTCTGAAATCCATTTTGTGCTTAATATGGTCAGTCCAGTTTTCCTTTGAATTTTGTTAACATGATATATTTCCCCCTTTTTTTTAAGTTCATTTATTTCTTTCATCTTAAAATGAGTTTTTTGTAGGCAGGATATAGTTGAATCATAATTTTTTTTATCCAGTCTGAAAATCTCTGTCTTTTCATTGGGGTGTATAGGTCATTTACTCTTAATGTGCAAATATTAATTTTTGTAGTTATAAATAAGGATTTAAGAATTAAAATTAGCACATCTTATAATGTAGCCTTGTTCCTAAATTTTAATTTTCCTTAAACTACCTTGTTTTTAGACTCATTATTTCCAGTTTATCTTAGGCCATCACCACCCCCTTTACAGCCACACCAAAAAAAAAAAAAAAGCCAAAATGGAGAAACTAACTGGAACTCAGTAAGAAATACAGTGGCCTCCAAAGATGAGAATTGATGCTATGGGGAATTCTTCCCTAATGTCTTAGTTATGTACAAAATGGAGAATGATACCTATAGAGTCAAAACCAGAGTTAACAAAAATGTATTAGCTAGGTTCCAGTGTTGTTCTAGGATACCTTGTAATGTTGCTTTAGCTTTCATGTCATTGAGACTCATTTCACTCTGAGAGCTTTTTAAAAATATTTATTCCTAGTACTTTCCCAGACATGCAGAAGCTATTATGCCCTGGATTCTATTTAAGATAACTTAACTCTCCTTATGACTTTTTGCTTCATCTAGACTTGAAAATTATGGTCCTACCGTGTTATTTAACTCCTTTTATCTTCAGCTTCCCTGCTCCTTATCCTGTCTCCCATAGTCTTGACACCATTAGAGGAAAAAAACTCGGAGGATAAGATTTGACAGACCGAGAATATCAAACCTATAGGAAAAAGTGTGATATGTATGGAGCTTCAGCTTTGACCATGCTGTGTGTAACATTGATTGCTATGTTCAGTTCAGTTCAGTCAGTTCAGTCACTCAGTCGTGTCCTACTCTTTGTGACCCCATGAATTTCAGCATGCCAGGCCTCCCTGTCCATCACCATCTCTCGGAGTTCACTCAAACTCATGTCCATCAAGTCAGTGATGCCATCCAGCCATCTCATCCTCTGTCGTCCCCTCTCCTCCTGCCCCTAATCCCTCCCAGCATCAGAGTCTTTTCCAATGAGTCGGAGTTTCAGCTTCAGCATCATTCCTTCCAAAGAACACCCAGGGCTGATCTCCTTTAGAATGGACTGGTTGGATCTCCTTGCAGTCCAAGGGACTCTCAAGAGTCTTCTCCAACACCACAGTTCAAAAGCATCAGGGTTCAAATCATCATATCACATTCTCACTTCTTTTAAAAAGTAGTTCTTAGATTGCCTTCTGTATCCATTAACTTAATAATACATGACACCACCCTTATGGGAAAAAGTGAAGAAGAACTAAAAAGCCTGTTGAAGAAAGTGAAAGAGAAGAGTGAAAAAGTTGGCTTAAAGTTCAACATTCAGAAAACAAAGATCATGGCATCTGGTCCCATCACTTCATGGGAAATAGATGGGGAAACAGTGGAAACAGTGGCTGACTTTATTTTTCTGGGCTCCAAAATCACTGCAGATGGTGATTGCAGCCATGAAATTAAAAGATGCTTACTCCTTGGAAGGAAAGTTATGACTAACCTAGATAGCATATTAAAAAGTAGAGACATTAGTTTGCCAACAACAGTCTGTCTAGTCTAGGCTATTTTTTTCCACTGGTCATGTATGGATGTGAGAGTTGGACTATAAAGAAAGCTAAGCACAGAAGAATTGATGCTTTTGAACTGTGGTGTTGGAGAAGACTCTTGAGAGTCCCTTGGACTGCGAGGAGATCCAACCAGTCCATCCTGAAAGAGATCAGTCCTGGATGTTCATTGTAAGGACTGATGTTGAAGCTGAAATTCCAATCCTTGTCACCTGATGTGAACAGCTGACTCACTGGAAAAGACCCCGATGCTGGGAAAGATTGAGGGCAGGAGGAGAAGGGAACTGCAGAGGATGAGATGGTTGGATGGTATCACTGACTCAATGGACATGGGTTTGGGTGGACTCCGGGAGTTGGTGATGGACAGGGAGGCCTGGCATGCTGCGCTTCATGGGGTCGCAAAAAGTTGGACATGACCGAGTGACTAAATTGAACTGAACTGTGAACCTCTCTGGGCTTCTGTTTCCACATCAGTGAAATGAGGGTATTCACAACGGCTTACTTCCTTCTAAATATAAAATATGATGATATCTGTGAAAGCACCTGATTAATGTCAAAGGCTAATGCAAAAAAATGTGTGTGCCATTATAGCCAATGAAACTATTTTGAATCTTCAAATATTGTGTGTTTGTGTGTATGCACACTTGCATGCTCATGAGTTCTAGGAAGAGAACTGGGCCATGTATGACAATTTTTGCCCTACTTAATTGACAATGTAACCTAATTCTCAGACTAGTTCCCAAAATAAGAATCCTTTCTCTTTTGAATCTCAGAAGAGCTCTTAAAATGGATGGGACCTCTGGGACTCACGGATGTGTTTCCACTGCCACATAGTCAAAGAAGCCTAAAATGACAGGGATTTATATCAAACGGCATTAAATTTGGGGGCATGAGCACAGGGGACAGACTCCATGGGAAAGGTGGGTGGCCTTTTATTTTTCTAATTCCTAAGAGCCACCCAAATCGAGTGTAGTGTAGAGGGGAAAGAGAAAGAACAGGAAAATAAAGATTGGGAGAAGAGGAAAAAGACAAAGCAGCGGAGGGTTCTGTTGACAGCATCCATCCATTCACTAAACAAATGTTTACTGATCAGTTTCTATATTGCAGACATTGTTCTAGGTATCTTAGACACAGCCATGATCAAGGTCAGCAAGGGTCTCAACCTTAGATGGTCTAGTGGTAGTGGAGAAGGAGTCACCTGTAAAAGCAAACCAATGACCTGGACCACTCAGGATCATAAAATGTGCTCGAGGGGGACTTCTCTGGCTGTCCAGTGGTTAGGACTTGCACTTCCACTATGGAGGTCAGGGAACCAAGATCCTCAGTTCTGTGTGGTGTGACCAAAAAAAAAAAAAAAAAAAAGGNGGACCACTCAGGATCATAAAATGTGCTCGAGGGGGACTTCTCTGGCTGTCCAGTGGTTAGGACTTGCACTTCCACTATGGAGGTCAGGGAACCAAGATCCTCAGTTCTGTGTGGTGTGACCAAAAAAAAAAAAAAAAAAAAGGAGAAAAAAAATAGTACTAGATATTAAAAACTAAAACTAAAACTAAAACACTGCTTTGAAGTACATGGAGTAGACATGGAGTTCTGCTTTTGATTGGGGGACAGCACCTTCTGGGTCCTGGTCAGGAGTGTGGGCATCAGTCTGAGTGTGGTAGGGTATCTATCACTGCTGGTCCAACTCATGTTCTATCTAAGAGCAGAAATTACAGTCTCAGGAGCCCAGCACAGCAGCTCAGGTTCATAGACTTAAAGCAGGGGGACAGCAGCATCTTCCTTACTTTTTTCTACCTTTCATCCCTTTTTCCTTTCAGATGTTTATTAAACACTCACTACACATCAGTTGGGCTTCCCAGGTGACACTAGTGGTAAAGATGCTGTCTGCCAATGCAGGAGACATAAGAGAAGCAGGTTTGATCTCTGGGTTGGGAAGATCCCCTGGAGGAAGGCATGGCAACTCACTCCAGTATTCTTGTCTGGAGAATCCCATGGACAGAGGAGCCTGGCGGGCTACAGTCCATAGGGTGGAAAGAGTAGGACATGACTGAAGTGACTTGTGCACGCGCGCGCGCGCGTGCACACACACACACACACACACACACACNAACTCACTCCAGTATTCTTGTCTGGAGAATCCCATGGACAGAGGAGCCTGGCGGGCTACAGTCCATAGGGTGGAAAGAGTAGGACATGACTGAAGTGACTTGTGCACGCGCGCGCGCGCGTGCACACACACACACACACACACACACACATCAGTTACTGTGTCTCTGAGAGCATGAGCATTTGGTTCACTTTCTTATCAAGTTTGATACATCTCTGTGAATTAGTACCAGATACCTAACCAAGAGTAATCATTGATCCCCTATTGCCAAGAGCAACTCCAATTTGCTGTACCGCAGAATCTATAACATGTAAAACTAGGATTCCATCCAGCTATATGGAATCAGAATCTTTAGGGGTGGGCCTGCCCATGGGTGACAAATGATGCTGAGAATCAGGCAAGCCTCTTCTCTGGGCCTTGTTCTGTGGTACCAGCATCTCATCTCTGCTTCTTCAGTTGCCCTTAGTCTTTAGGGGTCAGATGGAAGCCTCTCTCCTATACCAAGTCTCATGAGCATCTGTAACTCACATTACTCTGAGTGCTGTTCCTGGACTTACATCCTCATTGCCCCTCCCAGATGAAGGATACTGCCTTGAGGACTTGAGTGGATCCTTTAGCATTTCCCCCTCCCAGGATCTTGCCTCCCACTCAACAGAAATGTAACAAATGGTTATTGCTGATGATAAAAATAACCTCACTACAGAGAAACCTCAAGGGGCAAAGATGTCTCCACTTTATTTCAGGATGGGAAGAAATCATCATAAGGATTACAATAAATCAATGACATTGATAATGGTTAGTCTGTACTGAACAAACTGTGTGCTAGACACTGGGCCAGCTGTTTGTATCACCTCATAATCTAAACTATTCTCTATCTAGTCTTTACCTTCATGACTCTGAATTTGATCCTAAAATTAAGGAAATTCCATTTCCTGGTGGGAAATGATATTTGTAAACCTGGATTCCTAGAGTAACAGAGGGGTCCTTTTCAATCTCTTTGAACCTCAGTTTACATATTTGGAAAAATGAAATGATAAATCCTTGACTTTTCTCAAGGTTGTTGTGAGGATCAAATGTGACAAGTGCTCTGTAAACATATTAAGGAAGGCTAGACATAAAAATGAAGAAGAAAAATATTGTTTCTGGCGCAACACCAGAATTCCAAAAAAATATTGTTTACTTTTCTGCTTCTGATTTGGATCTTATTTATTTGCAACATTGCCACTTTACTGGTTAAATCTGGACTTATCTCAGAAAGAGGTCATAAGTGAAACAGAGTTTGATTCAATGTAATATTGGAAGGCTGAAAAGCCCAGGGAAACAAAATTCAATAAGTATCGACCAAGGTCCTTCATTTCTAGCTCACTTTGACAATAACCTTTATTTTTCAATTAATTAAACCAGCGTTTCTCCTCCTCAAATAACAGGCTGGACTTGGCAGGGCCTGGCGCTCAGCTCTTGCCTCTGCTTCCCTCTCCATGCTAGCGCTGAGTGTGCCCTTCCATCCTGGAGCGGAGGTGTTAGGAAAAAGACCAGGACATCAAGAGTGTCTAACAGGGTTTTTAACCGGGAAGCGCTCCTGGACGGGGTTCCCGGACCCCGAATGAGGCAGGTCGAGGAAGTCCGCGCCCGGAGCGTGCTGGGAGTGGTTTTTATACGTTCCTTGCGAGGGATNAAAAGACCAGGACATCAAGAGTGTCTAACAGGGTTTTTAACCGGGAAGCGCTCCTGGACGGGGTTCCCGGACCCCGAATGAGGCAGGTCGAGGAAGTCCGCGCCCGGAGCGTGCTGGGAGTGGTTTTTATACGTTCCTTGCGAGGGATGGTCAGGCTAGATGGACGGGGGTTCAGATAGGTCGCCAGGCCGAGGCGTCGCGGGCTGATAGGTCCTTCTACGTGGCTGGGGCGGCTTCAGCTGGCGAAGTGTGCCGTCATTGGTCTCCGGGATCTGGGAGGCTCCTCGCCGGCGGGAGAAGGGAGGGGCGGCCCATCTTGGCCCCTGGGGTCCGGCCTTACAGGAAGGTGTCACCCACCCCACATGGCAGGAAGGAGAATGTTCATCATGCTTCTGCAGTGTGATGGCCACAAAGGGAAAGAATTTCTCTGGGAAACAGCTTTTCTGTCTGGTGTAGTGTTGCCTAAGCTCAGAGTTCAGGATGTGGCTCTGTGGGAGATAAGCTTGAGGGTCCCCCAAGGAGAAATGGAGGCTTATTAAGTGAGTGAAAACAGGAAACCCTTTTGTCTCACTGATATATGAGCACTAGTATTGGAGATGATTCATTTTTTGGTTTTATCTGGAGGGTTTTGTTTTGTTTTGTTTTTAAACACTGATAATATTCCCGAGAATGGTAATCTACAAAGTGTTAATACCTCGGTGTCAATTGTCTATTAGATGTCTTTTCTGACAGGAAGGAAGTTCTGGGTTCATAGAATTCATACTTACTCATTCCAGGCTGTGCGTAAGGCCTTTTAACTGCAGCATCTGACTCTTTACCATGCCTCCATATGGTTAAGAACTGAAGGTCAGAGGACAGTAACTCCCACAGGTCACACAGTTGGCAGGTGGCAGTGATGTTTTAAGCACATATAAATGTGGCCTTTATTCTATTATTCCTCATAGCTGTATCAAACTGTATCAAATAAGAGAGAGTATAGTAGTAGTAACAGTAGTGTTAGTCGGTTATTCGTGTCCTATTCTATGCAACCCCATGGACTGTAACCCGCCAGGCTCCTCTGTCCATGGGATTCTCGGCAAGAATACTGGAGTGGGTTGCCATTCCCTTCTCCAGGGTATCTTCCTGACCCAGAACCTGGGTCTCCAGCACAGTATACTCTCAGATGGTCTCTTTACAATCTGAGCCACCAGGGAAACCCAGAGGAGAGTATACTAATTCTGATTTCTTGAAAGGGAGGAGGAACCCTGAATTCGCAATGTCTTTTTTGTAGCACCCCAAAGTCCTCAATGGAAAGTATTATGTTTGTACTAGTTTTAAAAATAGCACCAGTCCCCTTACACATTAGTCTAACACACTTTTTGTGGCTCTGGGGTTTTTCCTTTGGGCTTTCTGTCCATGAGGTTCGCTAACTAGGTGAAGCAGATTTCCTCTGCCACCGGTTGAAATATGGATTCTTCCTCCATCAGGGAAGATTTCTAGGGACATGGTTTTTATCTGGAAGATCTATAGCCATTAATTTGCCTGCTTCCCTGTTATCTCAACTCCTTGCCTTCTCACCTTTTGCTTTTTCTCTTGATTCTGAGCTATGATGTTGAGTAGAAAGTGAGAAACTTGCCCAAAGTTTCATTTGGTTCCTTTGCTGTGGATATTCTATTTTGCCCATATTTTCTGGCTAGAATGAATAAGGTTGGGTTCCTTTACAACTACACTTCTGTTCTCTGATATTGGAAAATATGCCACTCAGCCATTTTGCAGTCAAAATTCCCAATTCATTGAGGAGAGATCTAACTATATTTTTGGTGGTAATTCAACTCCAAGTTAGTGCAATCAATACTCAGTACAACTGAGTGTGATGCCATTAGGAGCTTTCCTCCCTTTGTAGGTTCACAGATTTAGCTTTTCTAAGCATGTGGTGTTGATGCCAATGAGATTAGGCCCCTGAATCAAATACTAGAGTTATAGATGCAATCATATATTTTCTCCAGGACTCTTACAAAACCCACTTGATTTCCCCAGATCAATTTGATGCCTCAGTGCTTAAGAAGAAAACTAATATCAAATGGAAGGCACACAACTTTGCTACTATATTCTCTGATGGTTTTGGTCTACTTTCTTTCTGTTATTCATTTCAAAATACTCATATTCATTTATGGAATACGTTTCTAAAGTGATACAGGCTCTATTTGTTAAGGATTGAATATTTATGTCTCCTAAAACTCACATGTTGAAGCCCTATAACCCCCAACGTGTATTTGGAGACAGAGCCTCAAAGTGGGACAGAGTAAAGAGACAAAGTATGTAATTAAAGAGTTAACCCCAATAGGGGATTCCAGGTGGTCTTAATGGTAAAGAATCCAATCTGCTTGTCAATGCAGGAGACACGAGATTCAGGTTCTATTCCTGGGTAGGGAACATGTCCTGGAGGAGAAAATGGCAACCCCCTCCAATATTTTTGCCTGGAGAATCCTGTTGACAGAGGAGCCTAGCAGGCTACAGTCCATAGGGTCACAGAGAGTCGACATGACTGAAGCAACCTAGCACGTACCGCTAGGGGATTGTAAGTAAAGAAAAAAGTATGGGAGACCCTGTAAGTTAATGATCACTGAAGAAAGCAGGTTTGCTTAACCACAAAACTAAGAAGGCTTGCTTAGTAACAAAAGCATTCAATGGAAGTATGAGATATGCGCCAGGACAATAAAAGAATAACGGCATGAGACCCACATCCTGTCCAGTGAGCTCAGTAAGTTAATGGCCCTTAGGACATGCTCTCTGCACACATAAAATAATAACTTATGGAAAGGTGACATTATACTGAAACCTGAGATGATTTACCATTTTTAACATATATTACTACTTTTTAGCATATATTATCACTTTTGTGCCGGGACAATCCTGGCTTGACTATGTAGGGACAAGAGTAGCCTGGCAGGCTACAGTCCATTTGGTCCCAAAGACACGACTGAGCAGCCAACACTTTCGCTTTCACACACTATATAACAATAATGTAATTTACTGAATGAATGGGTAGGGTTAATGAGATCCATTTCTGTATTCCACAGTCACACATACTCACTCTAATCTTAGCCATGTTCCCCCAAATTTGGTCTTATTCTTTTTTTTTTTTTAATTTATTTATTTTTAAATTTAACTTTACAATACTCTATTGGGTTTGCCATACATCGACACGAATCCACCACAGGTGTCTTATTCTTGAAGAGTTATCAAAATAGAATCGTTATCAATCACTAAGAATGGATCAGCCCAGAATCTTCTTCTTCTAGAAATGTGATTCAGACTTTGCTTTACTTAGAGTGAGTCATGCAGGTTAGCAAGTACAGTCACGTGGAACACTTCCCTGTGTTTTTCTCAAGGAACAGACAGCCTTTCTGTGAAGAAATATAAATCAACATCCTCATTTCAAAAGTCTATGCACATCAATTCTATTTGATATATATCTGCATACTCTTGGAGCCAAGCTATCTTTATGAACAAATACCAGCTCAAGTGAACACAGGATCTCAAAATAAAAAGTGATAAAAAAGAACGTGAAAATTTGATGGGCTTCAAGTAATAAGCTGAATCCACTGTCCATAAACAGGTGCACATTCTATGGTGCTCCGAATTGACTTCTAAAGATTCTGTTAGTCACTCTGTAATGTCGGACTCTTTGCAACCTCATGGTCTGTTCATGGGATTCTCCAGGCAAGAATACTGGAGTGGGTTGCCATTCTCCATGAGATCTTCCTGAACCAGGAATTAAACCCTGGTTTCCAGCATTGCTGGAAGATTCTTTACCATCTGAGGTACCAACGATTCTATACACATGGACAAAATAAGGTCTTTTTCTAAAGGAGGCTTGGCAGGGATGTGGGGAACCCCCTTAAAAACATGGGTTTTAGTAAGCCTGAGACTTTAACATATAATATTTTGTGCAAACTGAATCCTAAATTAATGTCTTTTGATGGAATGACTGAGATTTTTAAAATCAAAGCAATAGATACAAATTTAATGTATGTCAAGTACTGTGCAGGGTGTACACATGATTAAATCCTCAAATAATTTATAGTTTGCGTTTATTCAATAAAGTATGATGATCATGATCATGCAGATAAGTCAATCAAGATATAATTAAACAGTGGCAACAACAACATCAAGAGTGCCACAGGCTTTATGGAATAACTTGCCAACTAAGCTGGTCAGGCAGCAGCTGACTTATGGGAAGTATGTGCTTTCACAGAGCTCTGATCACTTCATGCCCAAACTGTTGGCAGACATCACTAATCAGCCACCAGACTTTATCCTGCTGGGCCAGGATGCATCCCTCAAATCTTTCCCAATGCAGTGTTCTTGGCAGACAATTAGCTAGAGCTGGCTGGCAAGATGAAATCGATTTGTTAACCCTGTCTTATATTATTCCTCACATGATAACGTTTGGGTCCCCTGATCTTATTTATCACACTCTCTTGGATTCTTGGCAGATGGTCTGGATTTTTCTCATTTAACATCTATTTCAAGCTCCTTCTGGAAAGTCACTCTTTGTTGTAGAAACAAGAAAGTTAAATACTACTTAACTCAGATTCCCTTGCAGCTAGAGATCTGTATTTTAGTTCCACTTGAATTTGAGGGGAGAGAGGCAGAGCTGGGCCACAGTTCTGAGATCACAGCTCCTGAACATAGGGCTCCATGTTGCAGTGGTCAGCTCTGCTGACCGTGGCAGAGGTGGGCTGAGGCTGAGAGCCAAGAGTTGTTCCCAGAACCCCCTCCTAGAGCTTGTTCTTTAAGTCCTTCCAACTAGTTTGTAAGCCACCAAATACCTGACACCAAAATCTTTTTCTTTTAAATCTAATAAAATGCTCCTGTTGTTTGTAACTGAACACTAATCTATAGAGAATTTGTCCCTTAAAATAGCTATTAATATAAAGTCTGCCCTAAACCAAGTAGAATAGCTTTCTATTTTTGCCCTTATCCAGAAAATAGATTTCTGTGAACAGATACTGATATCATGACAAGTACTGAAAAACTTCAGCCACAGATATGGAGCTAAGAGTCTGACTCTATACAATTCTCTCAATTCCTCTGAGCCTCAGGTTCCTCATCTGTGAAATGAGAGAAATGCCAGCCACTTCTATCTCTAGCAATCTTTACACTTGATAAAATTATTTTCTACCATGGCTCTTTAAATAGCTAGTTATCCATGAAATTTAAAAAATCTACTGATCACCTACTCTGCATCTTTCTTGCATAAAGTGGATTTTTTTTTTTTTTTAGTAAATTATTGATCAATGGAGAGAGATGTGACCTGAAGTTACTTCTAAGATAAGCACCTTATAGGTTAAGGAAATTTTGGGGTTCCTGTTTCCATTTTACAGATAAAGAAACTTAGGATCATGAAGAAGAAATTACCTAAATTCAGACATCTATGGGATGACACTTGTTTCTTATTCTACAGACAGTAACATCCTCCTTTCATTATTTCAGTTTTACCAAAGAGAAAAGGGGAAGACTAAAATGCAAAATTGGGTGCTTATTCTTTGAACGGAATGAAGGAGGTAAACTAATGTTTACATTTTTATTTCTCAGCAAAGCTCATCTAGTACATGACCAGCTCCTGGGCCATGGTTCTTTGTGTCTTTTTGATACTTACTCAACTTAAAACATTTAACATTTCATGTCTATACATGTTTGCATGCATGCTAATTCACTTCAGTCATGTCCAACTCTTTGTGACCCTATGGGCAGTAACTCACCAGGCTCTTCTGTCCATGGGATTCTCCAGGCAAGAATACTGGAGTGGGTTCCTGTGCCTCCTTTCAGAGGATCTTTCTGACCCAGGGATCAAACCCGCATCTCTTATGTCTCCTGCATTGGCAGGCAGGTTCTTTACCATGAATGCCACCTCGGAAGCCCCTATACATGTTTATTCACGTCTAAATTTGATTGTAAACTTTTTGATAAGTATCTGATTTTTACATTTTCAGTGAACTTTGATGCACCTTGTATCAGAAAGGAATTCAATAAATGTTTGTTATTATTTACTTAAATTATACTTAAAC
The DNA here is from genome assembly GCA_006410875.1 of Neotragus pygmaeus. NCBI lineage: Eukaryota > Metazoa > Chordata > Mammalia > Artiodactyla > Bovidae > Neotragus > Neotragus pygmaeus. The sequence goes on from SJYV01051165.1 coordinate 903,266, forward strand.
GCAAATAAACTTTCATCTCCATAAGGAGTCAAGTGGATAAAAATTCAGTGTACTTTTTTTTAAAGTCTGTTCTGACTCCATCATTATTATTATGTAAAGTTGTTTTTGTTATTTTTCCCCACCTCATTTAAGGTAATGTTCAAAATGTATATTCACTGTAGAAGAATAAAGCAACAGATTTAAAACATGAGAGATAATTTAAAAATATAAAGATATGCATTAGAATTCTTTTAGTCAATATGGGTTTTAAATCAGATATTGAGCTTCCTAGTAGCAAAAGTAAGAAGTAAACCATAATGTTTGACCAAAAAACACTGATTACTACATATAAATTTATAAGATGCTTGAGATGACAGGTTTTCTTAGAACTCAATGGAAAAGACCACACAACAGAAGTCAGAATAACATAAACAATTACAAAAATTTGCATAACACCTATAATATAGAAAATACGTTATCTACATTACAGTTAACCTAAGCCACACAAAAATTCTGATGTATGTTTATGTTTACTAGTAATGTTTCAATTTTAAAATGGAAGGAAGAGAAAGAGGAAGAAAGGATTGAAGAGAAAGAAGAGATAAGAGAGAAAGAGTGTGAGAGACTGAATCAGGTTTGTCTGGATTCAAAGCCCATGTTTTGCTGCTGAACCAGTCACCTCCTTGCCAATCAACATATGACCTGGAGCAGGTTGCTTACACTTTTCCCCATGACATTCATTGCTCATGATCTTCAGATATGGAATAATGACCCTGTCTTTCCTGCTATAAAGGGTCATGGAGACAAATAATGAAATGCATGTGGAAGCCCTCTGAGGTACTATTATAGCTATTGAAAATCTGCTAATTCCACTGCTAATAATATTAACAACTATTATTAAATTACCAAAAAGAATATAGAATTATCTAAAATCAATGGTTTAATTTGCAGATGGTATAAGAGATATTGTTAATTATTCTCAAATTCTCATGGTGTTCTCTGATTTCTGGCCTCCTATCCTTTCAGAGGTATAGCCAGCATGGGATGAAAAAAGGAAGGGAGGAGTTTGCCTATTGACCCTGTTAAGAGAATACTTGCAAAATATGTCTCAGTTTTATCTTCTGAGGAAATTAGGAGTCTAGTCTTACCTTGGGGCAGGCTAGGATTATAGTTGGACGTATCATCGCCCTGTCACAAACAGCCACTACCTGGGCCTGCGGTTGCCTTAGTAACCTTTCTCAGTAAGCATTTAAGGAAAGTGTCCTAATGTAAGTGTTGTAGAAGGAACCCATGTGACATTTACCAGACTAAGGAGATTCACTTTCATGGCCCAAAGGATATGCTAGGTGGGGTTCCTAATGGCCAGTGAATGTCTTCCTTAGAAGAACACTAATCCAATGTAACATCTACAAAACCTACCACCATGTTCATTTCCATGGAAAACAGGGTGCTTAATGGAGAAATGCATGGAAAATAAAGATTTCTATGAAATTCAAAGGGCAAAAGAAACCCACTGTAATCTAACAACATCACCAGGAAAGTTACAAATTCCTCTGGAGGCAAGAATAAGGACAGACTTTTTATGTCTAACTCTGTAATAAAAACTGATGAAGAAGACACAGGAAGTGCAGTTTCCTTATAAGAAGATCTCAGTGAATCTATCAACTAAATTGAGAAAGAAAGGAAGATTTTTAGACCAATCATCTGTTTCCCTTGCTTTCACAATGTTATATTGACATCATAGGTTGTTAGGGTTAAAAGCAGGGAGGCTTGTTTCCAGGCAACCATTCAGAGAACAAGGAAGATGGCAGCTCTTTTATCTTTAATCTGTGATATTAAAGATTTCCCTGGGGATCATTATTCCAACAGCAGGAAGGGGAAATCGTGAAGGAACCCACAGGAAGAATTTATGGCTGTCTTTAGAAGTGACCTCATCCATTTCTGTTCTCATTCATTGGCTGAAATTCAGACACATGGCTAAATCTAAAGGCAAGGCAGATTGGGAAATGTAGTCTAGCTGTGCATTCAGAAAAGGGAAAGAAGATGGAAATGGATTTTTCTCTGACACCTTAGGTTTCTTGCTACTAATATAATCTTAAATTTTTGGTAATTAAACTTCTCTCCTTACTTTAGAGATTGTCCTAAAGGTTTGACATTCCTTTGAAATGACACTTTAGAATAAATATTTTTTTATAAAGGACTCATCTATATTCATGCAAGATTTTCTGGATATTTGTAGATTTCTTAAGCCCACTATTTAATCATATAATTTTTCGATGGCACTTTAGGACCAGGGACCAATCATTTCCTAAATGCCACTTCTTTGCAGAAGTAAGCAGCAGCATCTTTCTTAGCAGTTTATTATAAGACCACTTCAATAAAGCTATTTGGAAGACAGGCACACCTCTAAAGTAATCTAAGCCAAATTAGTCGATACCTGCAGCTGACGAGCAGGATAAGAGTACTCAGTCCTGCTCTGTGTCTCTGACATCACATAGCGTCTGGAAGAGGCATGTTGATTTTCACCAGCATGAATATCAGCAGTTGCAGACACCTTAGAGGAGGAAAGTGATGGACAAGTGCGGCCTATAAAGAGATTGACATTGCTGGGCACAGTGCTGAGGATTAATCCTTCAAAGCTGTGGGATGCCAAGCAAAACCGAAATCCAACCATCATGGAGAACATTAAAATCAGTAGGTCTATACACATCTCTAAATGATTACTTTGAGCAGAGGGGAAATGTTTCATTTACTACCTGCTGTAGAGAGTTTAGTTGTTAACACTGAAGAGGGATGAAAAATTTAAAATAAGCTATTTTTAGTATGCTTTAAGACCATTATTCAAGAATAACATGAGAGGATAGTTATAAAACCAAAAGGATGACATGCTCCATTTCTTGTCTTCTGACAATAAATGGCCAAAGTGACTTCTGTACTTGGAAGTAATTCTATTTAGCAGTGTGTGTTCAGTGTCTTCTCTTATTACAACAAACATCCAATAATGATGCACACTTAAGGTTAACTTGTTTCAGACAGTGACTTTTAGGTTTCTCTACAGATGAGCACAGGTTAGGTTTGATCATTGGTTCCATAATGCTCAGTGCTCAGACTGTATCTGAAAGAAAGAGTATGGATAGCAACTGTTAAAAACTAGTATAAACTTATTCAAAAGGAGATTAATTAATAAAATTCTTTGTCCTCTTTTTTGTTCAGTCTTTGCCTTCTTCCTCCACCTGGCAAATTCCTAGTCATCCCTCATTACCCTCGATGCTGTCTCTCTGAAGCTCTTCCCAACTCCAGTAAAAAGAGTATGCTGCTTTGTCTTTTGTTTTTATCACACTACTTTCATCACATTTTATCTCTTCCCATCTTGAATTCTTTAGGAAGGAAACCATGTAATCAATGGAATCAGCATATGGCTGTTAAAAACAGGGTCTTCAACCAGCCTTTTATCAAACACTGGTTCCACAGCTGTGCCACCATGAGTATAATCCTTAGTATCATCTGTAAAATGAGGAAAATGGGAATACCTACTTTGTTGTGTCGTTGAAAGCATTAAATGAGATAGTAATATACAAAATGCTTTGAATAGTACTAGGTTCAGTTAAACATTTGCCATTATTTCTTTTTAATATCACCATGTCTTTAACGTCAAGCATAAAGTAGATGTACTCTGATTGTGTCTAAAAAAAGAAATTCTATAACAATTAAATACTCTAAGGTATTTACTTTTGCATGGTTCTTCAAATAGTTGTGAGGAAATGGGAACACATATGTGTTCAGGAACTGAGCTTGAATGCCCCCTTATCCCAAATCCTAGTTTCTTCAATAAGCTTCCACTAATTTCCCTAAAATATCTTATAAGAAATCAAGAGTATTTGTAAACATATTTATATTACACAGAGTTCTAAAAGAGAACTGTGGCTGTGGTTGGGTAGATTTATATTTCTTCAGAAACATTTTGACAAAATTAGGTATAACGTAGGAAACAATAAAGAATCTGCTCTTCTCATTCACTTTCCATTAACTGGCCCTCCTGTGGAGCCATTAGGTGTTAATTCCTGTTTTGCCTCCTATGTGCACATGTCTGGCAGTGAATTTTTATCCATAAAAAATTTTTGCCATCTGAACAGGGAGTGGGAACTCAGGCATATGTGCAGGGCATGGGGATTCATGCAAAGCAATGTCCATGTCCTGAGAACTCCATCTAGCAGAGGCTATAATCCACTGAAACTCTGATCGAAATGCATTCATTCATTCAACTAGTACTCAGAACTACGACATTATGGCATAATTTTAGGGGCTAGGAATCCAGTGGTGAATAACCTAAGAGTATAAATAACAGACAGACCATAAGCAAAATAAAGTCCACTGGAAAATAATGATGCACTGTGGGGATAAATGAAACAGAAAAGGGGGTCAGATAAGGCAGGAGGCATACAGTTTCAAATGCGAGGATCAGGAAAGGCCCTTGGAGGCTTCTGAGATTTCTGATCATGTGTGCAATGAACTGAATAATTATAACGTGGTCCCCACCTCCAGTTTATATGTCAAAACTGTAACCCCAGTTTGATAGTATTTTAATATGGGCCTTTAGGAATAATTAGGTCATGAGGGTAGAACCCTCCTGAGTGAGACTGACTTAAGAAGAGGGCAGAAAGCCAGTTGGCTTTTCCCCACCACAGAAGGATACACTGAGAAGTTGTCAGTGTGCAACCTAGAAAGGGGTTCTTACCAGAACCTGACCCTGCTGGCACCCTAATTTCAGAATTCAGCCTCCAGAACTGTAAGAAGTGTGTGTAGTTTAAGCCACCCAGTCTGTGGTAATTTGTTACAGTGGCCGAATGGACTAAGACAATGTTTATGAAGCACATATATGGAAGAGCTTTTGTCTTTTTGAAAATAGTCTGTTCTTTTATGGTGTAACTTATTTCACGGAAAAGAAACATTTAAAAACATTGCTTCCCTGGTGGCTCAGAGGTTAAAGCATCTGCCTCTAATGTGGGAGACCTGGGTTCAATCCCTGGGTTGGGAAGATCCCCTGGACAAGGAAATGGCAACCCACTCCAGGATTTTTGGCTGGAGAATCCCATGGACGGAGGAGCCTGGTGGGCTACAGTCCATGGGGTTGCAAAGAGTCGGACACGACTGAGCAACTTAACTAATACATTTTGAATATTGAGGAAAATTTTTTCATTGCTTTTCCCTGTACTGACTAACTAACTAATACATTTTGAATACTGAGGAAATTTTTTTCATTGTTTTTCCCCTGTATAAATAGCAATGGATTTCTCAGGCAAAGAAAGAGCTCAAGAAAAAATAAAATAGAATTTTAAGAGGTCAGTAAAACTTAAGGTTATACTTATTAGCTTTCAATAACAATTCCCAAGACAAATCACAAAATTTGGAATAACAAATTGGCTTAACGTTTGGGATCATTTAATAAACAAAAGGAATATTTTCTTAAAATTCTCTGGTAGTTCAAATTAAAAATAAAACTTAAAGGTATTCAGCTCCATCAAGTCTCTGTCTCTACATTGTACTACAGATGATGCAAAATTTATGATGCATAAAGACTCAATTTCTGGGACTTTGGAAGACACTTAGGGTTTTGAGAAATTAATATGTTTATCTCCAGTGAAAATAAAAGAGTCCTCAAACTCATCAGAAGCAACAATTCAAATTATTACTGAATATGAGCATAAAATGCACATTTGGAATATGCATCGAGTATTTTAAAAGATGGAAATTGATTTCAATAACTCAGATTTACATTCAGTTCAGTTGAGTTCAGTCGCTCAGTCGTGTCCGACTCTGCAACCCCATGAATCGCAGCACACCAGGCCTCCCTGTCCATCACCAACTCCCGGAGTTCACTCAGACTCACGTCCATCAAGTCCGTGATGCCATCCAGCCATCTCATCCTCTGTCATCCCCTTCTCCTCCTGCCCCCAATCCCTCCCAGCATCAGAGTCTTTTCCAATGAGTCAACTCTTCACATGAGGTGGCCAAAGTGCTTCATAAACTTAAGCTGCCTTGCAAATACTTGGGTGCCTGTTAGAGGTACAAAGTGTCAGGTCTGGTCCCAAGATGTGGATGTGAAAACAGAACTAGAGAATCTGCATGAGTATCAAGCACCCTTGATATTCGGGTCTCAGGGATCCCCAGAAGGAAAACAGTGGTCCTGGATGCAATGAAAACAAAGAAACAAAAATCCACTTCTACTAAGGAAATATTAAAGCACTGTACACACATTCCTGAATATTTTCACACACTTTGATTAGTGGCTCAGCAGTAAAGAATCTGCCTGCAATGCAGGAGACGTGGGTTCAATCCCTGGGTCAGGCAGATTTCCTGGAGGAGGGCATGGAAACCCAATCCAGTGTTCTTGCTTGGAAAATCCCATGGACGGAGGAACCTGGTAGGCTGTGGTCCATGGGGTTGCAAAGTGTTGGACACTACTGAAGTGACTGAGCATGCACACAATTTTATACTTAATGATCCTTGTGTGTTTTGACTCACAACTAGCACTTTCTATTTGGAAATTATCAAAATATTGTTGTAAGCCAAAAGTATTCCGTTCTCACCTTTCTGTCTTCCCTAAACCATCCTGGCATCACTGGATCCTCACTTCTTTCTTTGGGGAGAAATGACTTAACTGATGGGTAAATATGAAAAGGATTAACTTCCCTGTTCTGCTTAATTTCTCTCCGTTTTCACTCTGGAAGCAAACTGCCCAATGAGAGCAGGTCTCTCCTGTGCTCCTCCAAGTCTGTCTCCCCAGGCAGCACCACCCTACCCATGTGCGAGGGTCCATCCAGGGCAGCATTGCCTCTCAAGAAGAGGTTCCCTAATTCTGGACCAGTCAGCAGGACCACGTGGCTCTCACACCACGCTGCAGCCTCTGACCTGGTTTCTATCATTAACAGACCACATTAACACACTACACTCCCACTTCTTTGTATTAGCTCTTATTCCTTTATAACAAGGTGTGGGTTAGAGGGGGTGATGCTTATCCTGCCCCTTTCAGAACTGTGAGAGTCAGAGTCAGAAGGGCTGTTGCCAGATACACATATCAACATCACAGTAACAATATTGGTCGTTGACCCAAAGATTGAAACCAACAAGCCATGTCTGTACCATTTTATTTAAAAACAGTGTTGTGTTTCTTTTATCATTTTATTTATTCCATATTATAAAAATAAAGAAACTGAAGGTAAAAATTCATACTATCCAAATCACACGTTGAGGTGTTGAAAAATACTTAAAAATTTATAGGCAGCAATAACACAGGTTTATGACTAACTCTCAATCTCAGCTTTAGGATGTTTACCCAAATCTCTAAAGTGTCATTTAACTCATCTATTATCTATCTGATTTGCACTTACAACAGGCATAAACATTTAGTTAGAATACACTGACAGAACAATATTCGAAAGTCATTTCATTTCTCTAACTTTCAGTTTCTTCATCTGTAAATATTTTTATTCTCTTCATATATATTTTTTGTAGTTAAAAAAATTTTATTTGTTGGCCTTCCTGTACAAGAGTCGACTCATTGGAAAAGACTCTGATGCTGGGAGGGATTGGGGGCAGGAGGAGAAGGGGACCACCGAGGATGAAACGGCTGGATGGCATCACTGACTCGATGGACGTAAGTCTGAGTGAACTCCGGGAGTTGGTGATAGACAGGGAGGCCTGGCGTGCTGCAATTCATGGGGTCACAAAGAGTCGGACATGACTGAGCGACTGAACTGAACTGAACTGAACTGTACAGCGTGTGGGATCCTACTTCCCAGACTAGAAATCAAATCCATGCACCCTGCATTGAAAGCATGGAGTTTTAACCACTGGACCATCAGGGAAGTCTCTTCTCTTTGCAAATTTGTGGCAAAAATATAATGGGAGTACCTATCGTAGTGATTTATAAATAATAAAAATCATTATGAATTATTATTGCTTTTGTCAATTAGTATTCCTATTACTCAGGAATTTGATTTTTCTTTTCTTTTTTTTTCTCAAGGAGTCAGGTAACTCTGCTCTATGTATGCAGTGTGCTCGGTCATATCTAACTCTTTGCAACCCCAGACTGTAGCCTGCAAGACTCTGTTCATGGGATTCTCCAGGCAAGAATACTGGAATGGGTTGCCATTCCCCTCTCCAGGGGCTTTTACTAATCCAGGATCAAATTCTCATCTCCTGTCTCTTGCATTGACAAGCAGGTTCTTTACCACCAGCGCCACCTGGAAAGCCTAAGGAACTCCTGGGTGCCCTGGGACAGGCGCCCTATATGCTGTGCTGCGCTTAGTCACTCAGTTGTGTCTGACTCTTTGCGACCCCATGGACTGTAGCCCACCAGGCTCCTCTGTTCATGGGGATTCTCCAGGCAAGAATACTGGAGTGGGTTGCCATGCCCTCCTCCAGGGCATCTTCCCAACCCAGGGATCAAACCCAGGTCTCCCGCCTTGCAGGTAGATTGTTCACCAGCTGAGCTAACTGGGAAGCCTGCTCTATATGCTATGGACAGTAAAAACAAACAAACAAACATAAACTCATGTTTCCTGTGCTCAAGAAGCTTTTACTTAAAAGAAGAGATGCAAGAAATAGTGGAAGCAGAAAAAAAGAGAGAGAGAATAGGAGAGTGGATTTTGTGCAGTAAGAGTTCTAAGGAGAGAGGAGATTAAAGACATGAGAGGAGAATGGGTTTGATATATACAAAGAAATCCTAGACTTGCATGGATGGAAGGGGCAGGCAGGTAATTTCAGGAAGGCAGACACACGGGCAGAATCAGACAGGAGCAAACATGCTGTGAGTGCTCCAGTAGTCAAGCAAGATGATTACCTGTCCCTTGGCAAGCAGCTCACTAAGCATTGTTCTTTTCTTCAAGGTAACGAAGATGCATACCAACCTTTCAGTTATGATTTTTGATAAGAATCAAAATATGGCAAACATACGGTTTTTAAAGATCGCTGTAAAAAAGTCTCTTTGGATTATCTTTAGCCAACTTTTCTAGCTTTCGAAGGAAAAGCAGAGCTAATATGGACCAACTGGTGGTGAAACAGGACAAGAGCAAGCCCAATTTTAAGGTTCAGAATTCTCTCCTACAATTAGGAGGCACAGTACATAAATGGGCTTCCCCAGTGACTCAGTGGTAAAGAATCCACTTGCAATGCAGGAGACACAAGAGACATGGGTTCGATCCCTGGGTCAGGAAGATCTCCTGAAGGAAGAAATGGCAACCCACTCCAGTGTTCTTGCCTGGAGAATCCCAGGGACGGGGGAGCCTGGTGGGCAACAGTCCATGGGGTCACACAGAGTCCGGCTCAACTGAGGGATGAGTGCAAGCACAAGCAGAAGCATTACAGAAATGTTCTCTAGCCTCCTAAGGGTTTCAGGGGAGACAGAAATCTCTTGTTTACTTTGTTTCAACTTTAAGTAATCTTACTTAATCAAAAAGACAAAGCGGAGAAGGAAATAAGAATGCCATTAACTTTGTCGTACCTCTCTACCTGGGATTTGCTTTTATTCTTTTCCAGCACAGTTATGAATATAGTCAGCACTCATCCACATTTTGGAGAAAGTACACAAAGAAGGAAATCGATCCTGAATACTCATTGGAAAGGCTGATGCTGAAGCTGAAACTGCAATACTTTGGCCACCTGATGCGAAGAATTGACTCATTGGAAAAGACCCTGACGCTGGGAAAGATGGAAGGCAGGAGGAGAAGGGGACAAGAGAATGAGATGGTTGGACGGCATCGCTGACTCCATGGACATGAGTTTGAGTAAGCTCTGAGGGTTGGTGATGGGCAGGGAAGCCTGGAACGCTGCAGTCCATGGGGTCGCAAAGAGTCGGACACAACTGAAAAGAACTGAACTGACACGAAGAAGCAAAGCAAGGAAAGAATGGCTAATTAGTCAATTCCTATCCTACATCCTTGTGTATATCTGGAATTGTACTCCAGCCAATAATGGTACCTCTGTGCCTTTATGATGCAAAACATAAAGCACATCCCAGAGTGAAGAAGATAGCAGTGCGAGGAAGCACCACTAATGACATCATTTATAATGAAGTGAGTGAAAGTTCTCTAAAAGGAGGTGACATGGTATAGATGGCATGGCATAAGATCTCAAGCAATTCCTGTTCATTTCAAAATCTCCCTCTGTTCCTAGCCTGGGGAAATTCTTTTAAAGGAGCTGACAGAATTTCCTTAAATAATTATTCCAGCACTTAAACAGTTCCCTAAAGAACAGTCCTTCTGGAATTGTAGTAGGGTGAGATTTGTTTCAAGCAAACATTTCTAGACTCACCTTAGATAGCCACTGGCAAGAATGGTTCTTATTTTTGTAAAACGTGTGCATTTGAAATATATTAGCTAGGCAGGTCAATTCAGAGGTTTACAAAGATTTTGCAGCTACAGAATTTCTTTGCTGATTCTGCATCTTCATTGAATATACCTAAAAAAATACCAACAAAATGCTAAGCTATTCATTCATTTTATCACTGATATATTCTAGGAGAGATATATAACAATACTGAAGCCAGTGTACTATTCTGATCATTATATTTTTAGTCTAAAATCTTGTTAGGGACCTACAGCTTATGTACAAATTTGTAATGGAGATATATTTTCTAAAAGATTTTAGCTTTGCAACCTTTGTTGTCATAAAGGAAGGCATTTGAGTCATTCCACCTGTCTCTGTGAACATTTTCAATAACAGAAAGGAGTTAATTCTGCTTTTCACTCAGATGATGTTTAAAAGGCTCTGCTAATTTCTCCTTCAATGCACCAGTGATATTTAGGAATTGCTGAATAATATAGTGAAGACAGATGTGGGATTTGGGTGTTTGTTCAGGTGTTTCTGGTTTCTAATTATTTTATCATTATCCATTTCCTCCTGTAATTTGTTTAAATTTGGAATCACATCACCAATGTATCTCACTGCTGCCAGGTCTTCAATATTCTCCTGTTTATTCATTAGAGAGTTTCTGTTACCAAGTCATTAATAACCATGAATTTACTGAGATATAAAGTCACTCATGTACTTAGTTCTATTCAAATAGATGTCTGGAAAAGCACTTATTCCAAATATACTACCTTGACCTTTCTAATCCAGGAACCTCAGAGTATTTCTTCAGTTGTAGAAACTTAGGGGAAAAAAGGCTTCCCTGGTGGCGCTAGTGGTAAAGGACCCTGCCTGCCAATGCAGAAGGTGTGGTTTCAATCCCTGGGTGGGGAAGATCCCCTGGAGAGCATGGCATTCCACCCCCACCATATTCTTGCCTGGAGAATCCCATGAGCAGAAGAACCTAGTGGGCTACCATCCATAGGGTCACAAAGAGTCAGACACAACTGAAGTGACTTAGCACAGAGGAAAGAAAGAAAAACAACCTAGCACTTATAAGGAATGTTGGAGAGAAAAAAACATATGAGTTCTAGCTTCTGAGGTCTGTGGTTGCTCACAAATGAGACAAGTTCCTTAGTCCCTTTGAACAAACTTTTTCACCTATAAAAGTGGTTATTGAAAATAACCTATGCACTATCTGATATGTGGCAGAACCCAGTCTAGTATTAATTGCAACACAAAGTATTCAGAATCAGCATAAGGACAATTATGTTTTTAGCAATTCTGCTCTCAATGTTTAGGAGGCTTTCTACCAGAAGTTTTGTTAAGAAGGGAGAGTGAAGCAATCATTAAAAAATCTGAGTTACAAAAGGGTATGTGTCTTGTCTCAAAATTATTCCATGATTCAAAACCACTCTATGATTTTGAAGATCTATGAAGTTGACATTTTGATTACCTCAATCTTATGGATGAGGAAACTGAGGTTCAAGAACTTTGGTGACTTGCATAGAGCACACAGCCAGCATGACCAGTGTGTGTCTATTTTCAAGATTCAGTGTCTTCTAGACTCAGTATTGTCCTGCCCCTACAACCAAGTTCTACCATTAAGTCACAAAGGAAACTCTGTGGAGCTCATTACTTCTTCATGACCTGTAATAGGGAGTTTGACTGGATGGGATTTCATATTTGCCTGCTCACAGTATCTCTGAGCGTTGGTCCCAGACTTTGTCACTTACACAGAATATCCCACATTTCTACTTTAGATGGACACAGACATACCTCTCAAAAGAGACATTACGTTCCCTCCCTATTATGTAAATGTGTCTCAGTAAAATGCATATGTTAGTCATGCTCAGGAAATATTTATTAATAATAGTCATAACTTTATGTATTCTAATTTTTCTCCTCAATGCATCCAGGCCCAGGAATCACTTCATCTAGGGAAAAAAGGGTTTTTTGTTTTTTTTTCAATAAATAATCTTATGCCTACTAAACACCAGTCTTGATGGTTCAAAACAGTCATGATGACAGATAAGAGGTGGAAACCATTTCATAAAGGAAGTGCATCTTGACTGACAAGAAAGCAGAACAGAAAGAGTGTCATCAAGCCAGAATGGGAACTTCTTATCTGTACATAATTATGAGTCCTAATGTTAGATTATAAGGCATTAGTAATTCAGCCCTAAGACAGGGCTTCGTAACATTAAGCTTGCTAACACGGTCTTTAGTGGCCACCTTCAGAAGGTCCCCTAGTCAACAGTGCATGGTGGCGGTGCCATGAGCACAGTGCGGAGAGCCCTGGGCACTTCTGCATTACAGCAGGGCAGGCAGACTTGTGCCATCACTTCGAAAACCAATTTGATCTTAAATACAAAGCAAGATACCCCAAACAGTCCATTGTCTTGTTCCATTTTTTTTCCAAAGATCCTATCCTAAGAGAATAATTCAAAATATGTAAGTCATTTCACACCCAAGGATTTTATTACAGAATTTTTCAAATACTGGACAAAATGCAAATAATTTGCATGTCCTAAAATCAGGGTAAGTAAATTATGTTACACACATTTATAGACTATAATGTAGGTATTAAAATATTTATGAAAGATCTAGAATCTAATAAAACAAATTCTGCTCCATTGTTGAATTTAAAGCTACATCAAATTTTTTACATGCAGTATTATCAAGTTTAAAGAAACAAAACTATGTATATAAAAAACTGAAAGTAAATAAGTAAAAATATTACCAATGGTTATTCTTTGAATGGTGAGATTATTGGCATTTTATTCATATTGTTTCTTTTTGTATATTTATAAACCTCTTATAGCGATTGTTTATTATTTTTGTAATGAAAAAACATTCCCCTTCAGGTTTGATTTCCAATGCTATAATATTTTCATGCTTAAATGCACTTTAATGATTTACAAGTATATGTAAATAAAAAGACTTTATATGTATATAAGAACACAAATTGTGTTTGATTGTACCTCAACCCAGTGACTCTCAGTATGGTGGGAGGTGATTTTGCCTACCCTTCTTCCCCTCGGGGATTCAACAGTTTCTGGAGACACTGTGGGAGTGTGGGTCTGGGGACATGTGCTACTGGCATTTAGTAGGTAAAGGCCTGGGATGCTACCAATAGCCCTATCTTGCAGAGGACAGTGTCCTCCACAAAAAATCATGCAGCCAACAAATGCCAATAGTGAAGCTGAGAAACTCTGCCTTTTAAACAAAATGGTTAAAAATTAAATTAGTTCAAGACTATGATGGGAAATCTGACTTTATTACCAGAACCTTTGAATAAACTTGCCTATCTAGCACCCATCCATCCATCTACTCATTCTCAGACACAGAAGGTATGTAGATAAGTGCTTCTCTTATGTGGGGCTTGAAGTTTAGTGAAAGAGAAAGGCAGAGAAATCAAGGGCTTAATGTAGTTTGAAGTGCTGAGATGGAGTGCTTTGGAATAACAGAAGTAGGAACTCCATCAAGCTAGGCAGATCAAGGGAGGTTTTGTAGAAGTGACGGTTCCTCAGTAGAGCATAAAGAAGGAGTTAATCAGGTCAGGTGGTACTAGTGGTAAGGAATTCACCTGTCAATGCAGGAATCACAAGAGACACAGGTTTGATCCCTGAATCAGGAAGATCTCCTGGAGGAGGAAATGGCAACCCACTCCCAGTATTCTTGTCTGGAAAACTCTGTGGACAGAGGAGCCTAGCAGGCTACAGTCCATGGGGACACAGAGTCGGACAGGACTGAGCGACTGAGCACAAGTACCATCAAGTGAGGACCAATAATGGGCATTTTATTCTAGAAGGAGGGAATATCATAGAACAGGCAAAGACATGATGCATGAAATAGCACAGGGTGCTTGGGAAATAACGAATTGGGTGGTATTGCAAATTAAAAGTCACGGTGGGGAAGAGGCAGAGAAGCCACAGGGCTGGAGTATCTTTTCTGCCTCAGGAAGCCAAGGAACATTTTTCAAAGAAGGTAGAATACAAGCTAAGAGTTGAAGATTTAAAAGATGTTTTTTAGGAATATGAGGAAGGAAAGGCATTCTAGGAGAAAGAGCAGAATGTGCAAAATTATGGTAGCTGGAGACAATACAAAATGCTCAGGGAATGTCAGTATAGTGTTGCTGAAACATGAAGTTGAGAAGAAAGAGGAAAAGAAAAAGGAGAAATGACCAGAGATGAGGTTGAACAGGAAGCATTGGTCTGATCATGACCTTTGTATCATATCTGAAGATATAAAGATTTTATTTTATAAATGAAACAGAAGAATCTTGAGCATCAGCTCAGTCACCAGGTCTAGAAAAACTTCCCTCTTGAGAATATGAAGTCAGATTTGAATAAAGCAGGATGGGGGTGGAGTTAAGATGAGGCAAGTGTACTGATTTAAAGGGACAAGCCATTTAAGATGCAGTGAGAAACCCACGGATGCATATTTGTTGTGCCCCCATGATATACTTTGTCTTTCTCTGGACCCTGTGGAAACACAGGGAAAATTCACTCTATGCTGGGGTAGCATGGTCTCTTCCCCAACTGAGGAGAAATATAAATGAACACAAAGTCAAGACTTGGGGAAGCATTACTATTATCAAGGGTACATTGTATGACATACATCAGGACTGACAGAATTCAGATTAAGGAGGAATGTGGTATTAGAGAGAGGGTAGATTTTGATCCGGGCTGAAATGGGAAAATATGGGTAGCATTTGAATAAGAGAAGGTATTGTGGGAGAAAAGGAAAGAATATGAGGCAGAACTTAGAAACTGGTATCAACACGAAGCATTCTTGAATATTCAAAACTAAATTATATCAACTGTCAGTGGTTCCCAAGGATGTGCAATGCTGAGTGCTTCAAAGTATCACTCAGATTCAGCTCAAAGGTCACTTCTGTGCGTCCTTTCTGATATTCCCCACCTTCTGAACAGCACTGGTCAGTCTTTTCTAACGTCTCCCTATACCTTGTAAACATTCGAGACCAGGAAAATTTACTAAACCAATTTGTCTGTGTATAAATTAAAAGACACTTACTCCTTGGAAGTTATGACCAACCTAGATAGCATATTCAAAAGCAGAGACATTACTTTGCCGACTAAGGTCCGTCTAGTCAAGGCTATGGTTTTTCCTGTGGTCATGTATGGATGTGAGAGTTGGACTGTGAAGAAAGCTGAGTGCCGAAGAACTGATACTTTTGAACTGTGGTGTTGGAGAAGACTCTTGAGAGTCCCTTGGACTGCAAGGAGATCCAACCAGTCCATTCTGAAGGAGATCGGCCCTGGGATTTCTTTGGAAGAAATGATGCTAAAGCAGAAACTCCAGTACTTTGGCCACCTCATGCAAAGAGTTGACTCATTGGAAAAGACTTTGATGCTGAGAGAGATTGGGGGCAGGAGGAGAAGGGGACGACCGAGGATGAGATGGCTGGATGGCATCACCGACTCTATGGATGTGAGTTTGAGTGAACTCTGGGAGTTGGTGATGGACAGGGAGGCCTGGCGTGCTGCGATTCATGGAGTTGCAAAGAGTCGGACATGACTGAGCGACTGAACTGAACTGAAACCGCTTTAGCCGAAATTATGTCCTTAAGTTCCCAATTACCAATATCTTTAAGTTTCCAATACACTGCCTGGTACACAGATTACTTAAAAAAACTTTGTTTCATGGATGATTGAATGAGCGATCATATTTAGTAATAGGTACAATGTAAGTTAAGCATAAAGGCAGCAATGATACTAACTCTTTAAGTCATACAAAGTATTTGGTGATAATTTTAAGAAATATCATTTAATTTACTTCTCACAATAATTCTATGAAGTAGCTACTATTATTCTCCCCATGTTTGAAAGAACTGATGTTCAAGGTGGTTGCAAATCTTGCCCAACACCATATAGACCATCAAAATCAGAGCTGTGAACTGACTTCAGGTCTGTCACACTTCAAAGAACATGAAATTACCCACTATTTATATATTTTCCATTTTCAAGAGAATTCAAACTTAAGGTGATTTTCTTTTAACAAAAAAACCTTTGATTCAATGTATTTGTCCTCGACCCAAAAGACTCAGTATGTTAATAATATAACACTAGGAGGATCAGTTTACTTTAAAGAGTTGAAATGTGTTTTTTAACAAACCTACAAGATAAGGGTTTATAAACTCACTGAAAAAAGCAAAATGCCTCCGTGTCCAAGAAGCAATGAAACCTAAACAAAAGTCAGTAAGAAGAGGGGACCCTAACTGTCTAGCCCCAGCATTGACTCATTGTGTAACCCGATCATGTGGATGGCTTCATTTATATTACAGTCGTCAAAATTATCCTAGAAATTGTGAAATTAGGGGAAGGGAAAACATTGCACAAGCACATACATCCTATTTTAAATCACTTGCTAATGTGGCAGATAACTTCATCAACATCAGCCCCAAACAAAGGACTAGATATGCATCTCCTCAGTGAGACCAGAGGGCTCAAAAAACCTAGACAAGTTTCCCAAAGGCAAGATCTCATCAACCTGAGATCATTTCTCAACCAGCTCTTTTATTGCCAACTCTCAGGGTAAGGGTTGGCAAAATAGAGCAAAAGGTCAAATTCAGCCTGCTACCTGCTTTTAACCTTTCAGCTATGTTGTTTTACATTTATAATGGTTAAAAATTAAAAAATATTTTATGACATGAAAATTACATGAAATTTGGATATGTGTCTATAAATATTTATTGGAAGACGGCCACACCCATTTATTTTTATACCCTTTGTGCTGCAACAACAAAGTTGAATAGACAAATAGACTGCATGATCCATAAATACTATGATACCTACCATACAAAAAGTTGACTGGCAACTGTTCTAGAATAAAGCTCGGCAGGTGCCAAAGATCTCAGTGAAGAAATCATTGCAAATATCATGGATTTGGCTTTTTAGATTTATTGCCTAACCAAGTGGTTCTCAAAGTGTGCCCTGGATCCTCAGCATCCACTAGGAAATGCCAATTCCCTGACTTCTCTGGTGCGGTTCCATCTCTGGTCCAGGAATTTCCACGTGCCACATGATGCAGCCAAAAAGATAAAAGAAATGCCAGTTCCTGGATGCTAACCAAGATCTACTGAATTTGAAAATCTTAGGGTGGGGCCTAGCAATATTTTATTCTAACTCATCATCTTGGTGATTCTTATAAGTGTGAAGTTTGAGAACTGTTGATATAATGCAGCAATATGAACATGTTATCTTATCATAATAACAAAAAAGGCATATCTTGGCTTCTATTTGTATCCCAAGCACAGAGCTAGACATTTCACTTATGTTTGAATTTCCTACAACAATCCTGAAATGTTGGGCTTATTAGCCTCATTTTACAGAAGGAACTCAAGCTCAGGAAGGTTAAGTAACTTGTTCAAAGTTACTTAATTAGGATTTAAACTCACAGCTTCACTTGTCCTTCACTTTACTCTGCCCTCTCCCTTATCGTGTTGAGAGAAAGCAGCTCCTGGAAACCCTAGGGAGGGGCCCTGGTTCACCAGCTAGGCTTTAGCATTCTCTTGCTGAATATAAAATGTCGCAGAGTATCAACGTCAGCAAAGACCACTCTCTACCTGTGATTAATCAAGATAAAAATTAGACCACTCTAATCATAGCTGAGAAGAGGAAAACATGAACTTTGTTTAAACCACAAATATAACCAAAGATTCACCGTCCTAGCTAATGTAGCTTGCTTTTTGCCAATTACAGTTTCAGCCTCTGTCTAGGGTTTACCACTTGTATGTAAGATTTACTAAGCCAATTACACTGGCTTCTTGACTTTATTCAACCCGGAACAAATCCCTGCTTCCTAAATCAGAGTCCCTTAACACAAGCTCAAATCCGGTAAGTCCTTTCTAACACTCTGTTTCGAGATGCCCCACGGTTCCCCATGTTTTGTGTTCTTCGAGGAAAAGAATGTGCTGTGGGCTAAGTCGCTTCAGTTGTGTCTGACTCTTTGTGACCCCTGGACTGTAGCCCGCCAGGCTCCTCTGTCCATGGGATTTTCCCAGCAAGAGTATTGGAGTGGGTTTCTATTTCCTCCTCCAGTTGATCTTCCCAACTCAGGGATCAAACCTGCATCCCTTAGGTCTCCTTTACTGGCAGAAAGTTTCTTTACCCCTAGCACCACCAAATTTTTTGGACCACAGGTTTGTTCCTGGTGACCTTTGGCTGGAAGTCATTGAAATGTACAACTCCTCCAACCCCATCCCTCCTCACTAAGATTCCAGCTCTCTGCTCCATGATGGAGTAGGAAATGGGTTCCCAATGTAAGCAAAACTAAAATAAATACAAGTCCCCAGACCCATCAGTACCAAGTTCATTGCCAGGTTCAGAGCAGTAATTGACACAGATTGATTATATTTTAAGTGGATTAATGGAATTTTTAGAGTCAACCTGATGACAAATAATAACTTTGGGAAACTGCCATTTTTCTTTTGAATTACAGCTTATATTCCTATTTTTAGCTTCCAGTCTTTATCAAACTCTTTTGATCCCTCAACTCATCAGATTTCAAATTCCACCATCT
Organism: Neotragus pygmaeus; assembly: GCA_006410875.1. NCBI lineage: Eukaryota > Metazoa > Chordata > Mammalia > Artiodactyla > Bovidae > Neotragus > Neotragus pygmaeus. The sequence goes on from SJYV01051165.1 coordinate 922,139, forward strand.
TTGTGCAGCCTTCCCTGTGTGAGATGGCTCATCCATTTGTGTTTTCTAAAGTCCTTGCTCCCTCCCACTAGACAATTTTTAATCTTGGGTTCGTTATTCAGGAGCTATTTGGTCTTTAATTTGAAAACTTTTTAAGGACAGTACAATGCCCCATGTTGTCTATGGCTCTTCACATAGTAAGTGCCTAATAGATATTTGTTCAACATTTAGAAATCCAAGGTCCTCCCCCCACCTCAACACGCCTGTTATGCAATTGAAAGGGCTACTTTCCCAGCCATATCAAAGCCCGGCTAAGCTGCACTGTTTTGTCTCTCTGCTGAATGTCTCATTTGAAATTATTTCCCAGGGCCATAAAATTCTAATGAACAGCTGCTTCTGATGCCTTTGGTGTGTGGCTATCTCTGCTTTGCAGGGTAATTCTGATGTGAAATCTTAATAGTAGAAAAAAAGAAAGAGTTAAAAAAAAAGTCATAATCAACTAATCAATAGTTTCCAAGCCACTTTGGAGACTTGAAAGAGTCACTAGAAGCTCTCGGTTACGTAGAATAAGGAGAAGTACATTGGCACTATTACTATATGGGAATAAATTGCACTCAGGCTCTCATTTTTTTTTTTTTTTAGTATGTTCTACATATCAAGAATTGTGCTGGGGCAGCAGTTTAATTATATAACTAAGGAGAGGGAATAGAAGTATGTTAATTCTGTTACATTTACATTTTATCTGTTGTTGTCCCAGGACTTCTGCATTTTATACCATGTTCCTATGTTGATATTACCTTACCCAGTACCTCTCATACAGAACTTGTGCAAACACTCTTCTGGCATGTGAATCTGATAAACTTCCCTTCATCCATAAAATCCCAGCTTTCACCTCCTCTGGGGAGTCATCTCTGATTATTTCTATCTCTTTCACTTGGGCTTAATTACTTTCCATTCTTCCTCTGTATCTTGGAATCATTTGTACTGATTTATCTACCATAATATATTGCATTTTCCTTGATTATATTCCCCATCCCTTTCTACAACTTGAGAATTCCTTGAGGGTAGCAACTGAGTCTAATTAATCATTGTATCTTGGCCCTACCAGAGTACCTGGCATATTAAAGACAACTGAGAAACATCTGTAAATGTAAGCCATTGCTGAAATACAAATAACAATGTTGGTAATTATTGAAGGTGGATGATGGGTATATCAAAGTTTAATGCTTTTCTCTGCATTTTTGTGTGTTAAGTTTTTCAAAATAAAATGTTCAAAATAATTGAAGACCTTTTAAGATCTTTTAGAACTTTAAAATTCCCACCATAAATGAAGATACTATATCAGTATCTTCAGGAATTCTCAGCTACAACCTCTGTGTGCCCTAGATTTATTCTTATCTCATCAGAAAAACATTTGAAGCCAAACAACATTTTCCTGAAATAAGAAATTATGCCATTGTAGAATAGGTGCAGCTTAAGGATATTATCAGAGAAGGCAATGGCACCCCATTCCAGTACTCTTGCCTGGAAAATCCCATGGATGGAGGAGCCTGGTAGGCTGCAGTCCATGGGGTCACTGAGGGTCGGACACAACTGAGCAACTTCACTTTCACTTTTCACTTTCATGCATTGGAGAAGGAAATGGCTACCCACTCCAGTGTTCTTGCCTGGAGAATCCCAGGGACGGGGGAGCATGGTGGGCTGCTGTCTATGGGGTCACACAGAGTCGGACACAACTGAAATGACTTAGCAGCAGCAGCAAGGATATTATATTAAACATGAGTTTCTAGAAAATCTGGAAACTGACAGTTCACCTTAAAGATTTTATTGATGAGGGCAGTCGATGGATTCCTGCCTTTGCGGTCTCCCACCTGAATTGTCCCTGATACCTCTACTTCCACTCTCTTACCCCTGAACTCATCTTCACCTACTTCCAAACTGACCTATCTGAAACATGAATCTGCCATCCTGCTCATTGGTTCCCCAAAGCTGGAGACTTTGGCTGTTTATCATTGAGAAAGTAAATGTGACCTCTCGACATTCACCCCAATGGCCTCCTTCAGACACATCCCAACATTCCAATGCCCACCTTCTATAACCCACAGCTCTTGTCCTTCAAAGTTACTTTCTGTCAGTGCTCAGGATCACAATTCAAACTCTTTGCTCAGTCTGGAGTGTCATTTCCCCATTCTTCCACCAGGGAACCCCTTCTCACACTGCTAAGTCCTGTAGAACAGTCTTTTTCTCCATGAAAACTTCCCTTTAGCCCTTTCCAGAATGTTCCACTCCATTTGTGCTTCTGCTGCCCATTTCTTGGGGCACTGATTTTCTTCTGTCTTGTTGAGTGATTAGTTTCCCTTTTTAGAATGTAAGCTTACCGAAGGTTCATGCCTTCCTTGTTTATCTTGTCCCTTTCCATCATCTCAATCAATGCCTAACAAAGGACTCTGCCTACACTTAGAATCCAATATCAAGCATTACATGCGACACTGTGAAATGAGATTATTCTTATAAGTGTTCGTCTTTGTTCCCTTTATTAATGAAGGGAATATGTGAAACCTCAAATCATTATATTAAAATCCCATTAGTCATTTTAATCCTCCTTACAAATTGCTTTTGCTTCCTAAACCTTAAATTTCAACTGAAAGAGAATTATTTTTTTAACACAGGGCTTTACTGAAATAAGAATCTAATTTATGTGGGAGCAGAAATGTTTCCCTTTCCCTTTTCTTATGCTTGGCAAATCCTCACTAACCATTGTAGATGATAATAGTAAGGCAACACTGCTTTATCTTGAAACTAATATAGAAGGTCTCACCCACATAGACTCGAGATGACTTTCTAAGTTAACCAATTCAGTCACACTAGAGAAAATAGTCTAAAATGACACCAGAGAAGAATCACTGCCCCAGGAGGATGATATGAAAGCTCCATATTGCCCAAAAGAACCTCATGGTTCTGCTCTGGGCCTCAGTTTTACTTGTCAACCAAATTAAATGGCTAATTCTCTGGCCTTTTCCTGAGCTATATTTTCTAAGTGGTGGTCAATCACAGGGAAATGTTTAGCAATTTATATTGGGAAAGCCCGATAAAATTGGGAAAGCCAATTTATATTTGGCCTTTTTATTATTTGCTGGTAGAAAGGATGAAGGACTTGATAGCCTAATATTGTGTGACTTGCTCTGTAAATGCTTTTTTCCTATATCTCCATTTGATTGATGATCACAGAACCTAAGTTCTGTTTCTTCTTGGACACTGCCACAATGTGAGAACACACAGACAGGAGGCCTAGGCTAGATTTCTTATGACTTCACTGGGTCTCATTGTTTGATTGTACTTGGACTAGCCATTCATGGACACCGAATATGTCACAGATACATTCAAAATTCAATGAGGATCTTAGAGTGAGGGGACTCAGGAGACCATTTGGCTTCCTTTTGTTCAGATCCGGCCTCTAAGGTATGATAGAGTATGTAGTTTGATTTAGCTTGCTTATAAACCATAATTGGTTCCTAACCTTGGGTTGAAAAATTGTGTATATATTTTGTAATCTTATTTCCTATGCATGCATTTCCCTCAGATATCTCATAGGCTGTTAGTGGACAGTTCCTCTAACCAGTCCATCCAAAAGGAAATAAGTCCTCAATATTCATTGGAAGGACTGATGCTGAAGCTGAAACTCCAATACTTTGGCCACCTGATGTAAAGAACTGACTCTTTTGAAAAGACCCAGATGCTGGGAAAGAGTGAAGGTGGGAGGAGAAGGGGACGACAGAGGATGAGATGGTTGGATGGCATCCCTGACTCAATGGATATGCGTTTGAGTAAGCTCCAGGAGTTGGTGATGGACAGGGAAGCCTAGCATGCTGCCGTCCATGGGGTCACAAAGAGTTGGACCTGACTGAATGACTGAACTGAGTGGACAGTTCCGGACAAGATTCAGGAATTCAGGAAATTTCCCACCTATGTTTTTGTTCATTCTCTTCCCAATATTAGAAAAGAGAAATAAGTGAAAAGTGTGTTGTAATAGGAAAAAACACCGTATAGGATTCAGAGCTCTTTGGATTTGGTTCTGTCTCCATTCCCAATTAGTGTTGTCTCCTAATAAATCAGTTACCCTCTCTGGGTTGTGGCTATCTCCCATGTAAACTGAGTCAGTTGGACTAGATCAGTATTTTTTAGCATATACTTTGAAACAAAAAAGGAATTTCTTTCCCTATATTTTTCCACTTGTCAAGGAAATATACCACCTGTATGGTGGTAACCTGCATCTTTGTTATTTTAGCACAACCAAGACTTACCTATTGGATCTCAAGTTTGTCCAGTTTATTGGACATCTGGGGCTTCCCTGGTGGTGCTAGTGGTAAAGAATCTGCCTGCCAGTGCAGGAGATACAGGAGATGTGCATTCAATCCCTGGGTTGGCATTATCCCTTGGAGCAGGAAATGGCAACCACTCCAGTATTCTTGATGGGAAAACTCCATGGACAGAGAAGCCTAGTGGGCTATAGTCCATGGAGTACAAAGAGTTGGACATGACAGAGAAACTAAGCACAGCACATTGGACATTTTACACAACACTTTAAATGTGTAGGCACATCATCTATATATGTGTGTATAGAAACAAAGTGTGTATTGAACTGTGGAGTTGGAGAAGACTCTTGAGAGTCCCTTAGATAGCAAGGAGATCAAACCAGTCAATCCTAAAGGAAATTAATCCTGAATATTCATTGGAAGGGCCGCTGTTTAGGCTGAAGCTCCAATACTTTGGCCACCTGATGCAAAGAGCTGACTCATTAGGAAGACCCTGATGCTGGGAAAGATTGAAGTCAGGAGGAGAAAGGGATGACAGAGGACGAGATGGTTGGATGGCATCACGGACTCTATGGACAAGAGTCTGAGCAAGCTCTGGGAGATGATAGAGGACAGGGAATTCTGGCGTGCTGCAGTCCATGAGGGACTGAACAACAATGAAAGTAGAAATAAAGATTCATATATGGATATGAGTATTATTATTTGGGTATGGATATGGATACCTACCCCAAGAAAGATGTTTCAGAGAATCTCAAAATTCTCTGATTCTGGTTGGAAGAGTTAAGTTTACAATTTACTTTTTGTATTGTTGGAACTCAAATTTGAAGATTTTGTCTGAAAATCTTTATGTGACATAAGAAAGAACCTAAAGAATACAAGCTGAGTCATTTGCAAGGGGCTTTTGCAAACTTGCGACTTTTGACTTTAAAACTCTGTACTACAAACACTGGCAATAAAAGAACTGTGTGCTCTCTTATAACCATTATAGGGCTGTGAGAGCTGACTTTCTCAAATATCTCTGTGGTGTTTTTACTTTATGCTTCATCTAGATCTGAAACAAGACCGTCTTGAGTATAGCGCACTAAAATTGAGGGCTATGGCTCAATGGATTCCAGAAAACAAAAACTAATATGGCGAAGAAATGAAACAGAAGCAAATTATTCCAATCACATCAATTAAAATGATCTTATCTGTATTTTGTTACGATACCACTAGAAAAGGTTGAGGCAGACATCTCAAAATAATGCAAGATCATTGTTCAGCACTTGGAAAAAAGTTTGTTTCTGTATTGCTTTCCACTCAGGAGAAATGTGAGGTTAAATAAAATCATTCCCACAGTTAAATAAAATTACTGTGTCATATGAGAAAAAAACCCAGAAATTCCATTTTCTGAGGGTTTGTTTAATCCTATTACAATATTATTCTTATGTGTGCCTGAGCAGAACTTGTTACAGATTGAGAAGACTTAAAAAAAAAAAAAGATATGAAAATTGCATGAGAACTTCTGATGTTCTTACACTGGTCTAAATGGTAGACTCTAATGGACCCACTTGTAGAAGGAAAGACTTTCTGAAGATAAGCTACACCGATCATTATTAACATATTAACAGCAACAACCTGTATACCGGATGTAGTTTGAGATGTTTTCATCTTAGCTAAGCTCCTGAACTCTGTCAGAAAGATTAGAAACACAGGCAGGCTTAAATATTTTCATCATCTTCCCACATTACACACAATGTGAGAAGTGAATATGCATAAATAACTCGGCAGTAAAAGATCTTATCCTTATCCGGAAGGTATTAGCAAATGTCTCAGGAACACCATTCTTTCACTTGAGAATAAAGAATAGCTTGGATGTAGAACTGACATCAAAAATTAGGGTTTAAATAATTCAAAGCATGTTATTTCAATGAAAAATAATATATACATATGTAAATATATCACTAGTAAAAAGAAGTTACAACTTTTTTAACTTGCCAATCTTTGAATAGTAGAATTGATTTTGGTAGTAAAATTCATATTAGGAGGATAAAATATTAACTGATAGCAGCAATGCTGTCCTGGGCTTATATGGATTTTCACTCAGGAGACAAATGAGCAAAGTGGCTCACTGGGAAACGTAGATGAAACACTTCTGCAAATTAAGTGTTCAAAGCACATTTTTGCTAAGCATTCATTAACTCAATTTTAAATCAAAAGCTTATCCATTTTTTATCATAATCAATAACTCAGTTCCACCCGCACATCTCCTAACTAATGAGGCATGTACATATTTCTCTCACAAAATAGGGTACTCCTCCAGAGGATGGAATTACTAATGACATTAAGGCGTGGTAAACTTGACAACCAAAACAGCAACCTGTATAATCACCCTGCAGTAGAGAGAGCCTTAATTTCCCACCTTAGAAGTATATTTAACCCATAATATCACCCTAAACTCAAATAAATTTCAGATAGAAAGATAATGGCACAATATCCCTTCCTTTCCAATGTCAAATATCTGGGTAAAAAGAAATGAACTATCCAGTGCTGGGTGCTCCATGTCAAGCATGCATATTTTAAAACTTTTCGCGTATTTTAAGCTTCCTCAACTCTGCAGCATCTGTATCCAATTCTGAACCAGACCTGACCAACGGCACAGATGGGAGCGACCACTTTACCTTCTGAAAAATCAATCAGTCCCAGCAAATGAAGCAGCTTCAGAGATGCACATATAATCACAACAATACCCACTGTTTGCAGTCCTTCCGACTCCCACTCAAGAGTCAACATCCTTCAAGCAGGTAGAGGCATCCCAGCCTCCGAACTCCTTCGGAATGGAGGGAGTTAATTAGAGAATCCGAGTAATATCTCGCTTGGAACAAAGACTCGCAAGGGGGGAAAGTGAGCAGCTCCTCAAAGATGCACCGGGCAAAGCAGCGGCCCCCCGGGGTGAGGACCGACCTGGGCTAAAGTCCAGGGTCTCATACTGATGCTGGCATTTGCCTGGTGGGGTCCCTCAACCACAGCCCGCCGGCCCCGGGACTCTGCGCTGCAGCCAGCGAGTACTTGGACTTCAGAGCTGCGAGGGAAAGATCTGTTGGAGAACTGGAGACTTTGCAGTGTCCGTGGAGAGAAGGGACACTCCTAGGAAACTTGCCCGGGAGAGCACAGCGGCGCTCCGTGCGCTGACGCTGCAACCCTGGGCTGGGTGGGTAGAGCTGTCTGCGCGCTAGTTTGCTGCCTGGGAAGCTTGTGAATGTCCCCCTTTCCCCAGAGCAGCTGCTCTCTCTTCCCTGAGCTTGCTCCGCGAGGCAGCTCGACTCGCTCACTTTCAGGATGCTAGGAAAAATTCAATTTTGGTGGCTTGGTGTCTACAGCCTCTTTAAAAAGCCCCCTGCAGAAGCCCAGGGGCAGCTTTTTTAGAGAGAAAAGTGCAGAGGCAAAAATATTCATAATTCAGTGCCTTTTTTCAAGCGGGAGCGTCCAAGCCACCGCCCACCTGCCACTCCACTGGGGCCGTTCTGGTCCCTGCTGACACATGATTGAGAGCACTATTAGGGAGATTGATTTAGTCCTCATATTTACAAAAGTGGATGGGGGTGGGGTGGGGTGCGGCAGAGCAGGACCTGGGAAAAACACTGCTGTTCAGTAACTGCCCCCTGGAGGGTGAGCGCTACTATCATCCTTAAATTTTTGCTTTAGCCTGTCTCAAAGCAAAGTTTCACAAACTTCCCTGATGATAACCATTACTCGGGTTCTTGTTAAAAGAGTCTTTTGTGGAGACTCTGATTCCGAAGATTCTGGAGCTTATGTTCTTAAACTAGAAGTCAGGTGATTCTTATCATCAGGTAAGCGTGGGTCGCGCTTGTCCTGAAAGATCCCAAGGGGCGTTCTATTCCGAACCACACCTAGCAGCCGAGCGAGCTTTGGGGTCACGGATTCTGGGCCATGTCAGAACCACACCAGCTTAGTCACTCTGCGGGTTATCTCCTCTGTGCTGAAACCCAGCCCAAGAGTGGTGGTGAAAAGACTCAACTGGGACTCTGTATGTGAAAGGATTTTTAGCCTTTGAAACTCACTAGGAGACATAAGGGGCTTATGAGTAATGTCTGAGGCTCCAGGGAACATTTCCTGGTTCTGCCACTTCTTGCTGTGTGATATTTTGCAAGACACTTAACCACTCTGAAAACAGTTTTTTCTCTGTGAAGTTGTGCTTATGATACTTCAATGCTTTATTTAAAGTTTTCTATTTAAAGGAAACTCTGGGAACTTAGATTGGAGAAGGAAATGGCAACCCACTCCAGTGTTCTTGCCTGGAGAATCCCAGGGATGGGGGAGCCTGGTGCGCTGCCATCTGTGGGGTCGACAGAGTTGGACATGACTGAAGTGACTTAGCAGCAGCAGCTGGGAACTTAGAATGGTCATAATACTACTACTACTACTTACTGAGCACTTATTATGTGTTCATCCATGTTGCGGCTGTAGGATCTTAGTTCCCTGACCAGGGATTAAACCCATACCTCCTGCAGTGGAAGCTCAGAATGGTAACCACTGGACCACCAGGAAAATCCCAATCCATATTAGTTCATTAACTCAGCCCTACATCTCTATGTGGGCTTTTCAAGTGGTGTTAGTGGTGAAGAACACATCTGCCAGTGCAGGTAGTGGTAGGAGAAGTGGGTTTGATCCCTGGGTGGGGAAGATTCCTTGGAAGAGGGCATGGCAACTCACTCTAGTGTTCTTGCCTGGAGAATCCCATGGATGGAGGGGCCTGGCCAGCTATGGTCCATAGGGTTGCAAAGAGTCAGACATGACTGAGGTGACTTCATGCACACACGCAGAGCTCTATGTGATAGGTATTATAGTCATCTTCATTATACAGGTGAGGAACTGGAAGCATAAGGAGGTCAATGTGGCAAACCTGGGGGTGCATTGTTTGGTAAGCAATGAGCATTCATTCTTTTATTCAGTTTTTCCTTAACATTTATTAAGCTGCTACTCTGAGCTATGAGGAGGTCATGGCAACCTACTCCAGTATTCTGGCCTGGAGAATTCCCATGGACAGAGGAGCCTGGTGGGCTACAGTCCATGTGGTTGCAAAGAATCGGACATGGCTGAGCGACTAAGGACAGCACTGAGCTATGGATGATACATAAATAATAAAGTGAGAAATAATGTCCAGTCCTATCCTTTGGGGACTTACAGGTCAACAGAGGAGCCAGGCATGAAATGTGATCCATAAATGTTCTCTCCCTTGAGTAGATATCTTTGAAGATACAGTGGGAGCACAAGAAGGGAAAGTCAGCTCCACCTGGGAAAGGTGGCTGGTAGTAACAGTTCAGTTCAGTCTCTCAGTCGTGTCCGACTCTTTGCGACCCCATGAATCACAGCACGAAAGGCCTCCCTGTTCATCACCATCTCTCAGAGTTCACTCAGACTCGCATCCATCGAGTCCGTGATGCCATCCAGCCATCTCATCCTCGGTCGTCCCCTTCTCCTCCTGCCCCCAATCCCTCCCAGCATCAGAGTCTTTTCCAGTGAGTCAACTCTTCGCATGAGGTGGCCNTTTATTGACTATGCCAAAGCCTTTGACTGTGTAGATCACAATAAACTGTGGAAAATTCTGAAAGATATGTGTAGTAACAGTAAAGAGTTTATGGAGGAGGTAAGGATCAATGACGGTAGCTTTCATCATTATTGGAAATAATAGATCATATACAAGCTTCAAGGTAAGTAGGCTTCGGTTAAATCCTGATTCTGTCGCTTGATCTGTGAGTTTGGGGAAACTGTTCCATCTCTGAGTCTCAATTTTCTAAATCCAAGATGGGGATGCAACTGCTTCCTTGTCATGGTTGACATGAGAGTTAACAGAACATGGAGAGCTAAGCCTAGCTGCTGGGGCTCCCCTGCTCAGCACAGGGTAGTTGTGAGATTATGACAGACATGCCAGCTCTTTAGAGGCTCTGCTGGGTCTAGATGGATGGACTTTGCTCTTCTCTGGTCCTGCTGCTCCTAAGTCTAGTTCCAGTCTTTTTCCTGTGAAGACTTTTGAACATCCCAGCCCACAGTGCTGTTTTTCTCCTCTGGATTCCAAGAATATAACTGGTACACACACAACTTTAGGTCATTAAAACTGGCTCTGAAAACAGTGCTTTTTGTTATGCATAATATGCTTATAGGAGATGTTCTTTCTTTCAATCTGCCCAACCATTTATCCATCTAAACAGGTTATTTACAGTTGTGTCACCAAGCCAGTGAAGAAGCAATTCTCAGAAGTTGATGAGAAAATAAATGTTTTAAGTAACCATTCTCTGAAATTCCTGCCAACATATAGCTAGCTATAGGAAATCAAGTTTAAAAAAAGCTGCAAAACTTAATTAGGTCAGTCAAACTATAACTGTAATTTTTAATCCTACACAATACCATATTACAGTTGAAAAAAACTGAGGTACAGAGAGGTTAAATGATTTAGTCAAGACCACACAGCTAGAAAGTAATTGATCTAGAGTTTGAATATCCTTTTGTCTGACCTGCATGCATGCTCAGTCATTCAGTTGTGTCTGACTTTGCAACCCCACGGATTGTAGCCCACCAACCTCCTCTGTCCATGGAATTTCCTAGACAGAAATATTGGGGTGGGTTGTCATTTCTTCTTCCAAGGGATCTTCCCAAACCAGGGATTAAACTCGAGTCTCCTGCATCTCCTTCCTTGGCAGGTGGATTCTTTATCACTGAGCCACTTGGGAATCACTTAGTCTGACACTCAAATTTATTATTTTCCCTTTACACCCTTCAGTAGATTTCAACAAGTATTTGTCAATTGACCTTTTGATTTATAGAGTTAGTCAAAGTATTTTAAAATTGCCATGTCTCATTTTCTAGGAAAGAAATCCTAACCTTGCTTGAAATTCAGATAAACCACCACGGGTTTGATTTTGTTAATTTCAGGCAGTATTTCCCTTTAGGACAATGACATCCCTAGTGTAGGATTCACCAGCTGAGAGTCTTGGAGGTCCATCCCTTTCCTCTCTACATTGGTTGCATTTGTCACTTGGTTTTCTGAACTCTTTTTGTTGGTTCCAGCTATAGGATCCTGCAGCTCTCAAAGAATACAATGGTTCTTTCACATGCAGCCCCCAGTGAAGGATTTGTAAGATAACAACACCATTGAAGAGTTTCATTCTTCATCTGAGAAATCTAGGGAAATGGGGAACACTTGGAGAAGAGTGTTTCTCTAGGGGCATTCTGGAAAAGAATAGTTGATTGCATGTTATTTAAAAAAAACAATAACTCCAGATTAGGGCCTATCATTTTGTTACAGTAATTTTTCAGCTCCAACCCATGTTATTATATTAAAATATGCTCTGGCTTTCCCCCTCCAGGCTCATTCCTTTCTTTACATTGTAAGGAGTATCTAGCATGGGCATCCCTGGTGGCTCAGCTGTAAAGAATCCGTCTGCCAATGCAGGAGACGTAGGTTTGATTCTGGAGAATGAAACAGTTACCCACTCAAGTATTCTTGCCTGGAAACTTCCGTAGACCAAGGAGCCTGGCAGGCTATAGTCTATGGGGTCGCAAGAGTTGGACATTAGCAACTAAACCACCACCACCACATCCAGAATAGGAATGGAATACCAAAGGATTAAACTAACATTTCACACCCAATTACTCTAAGCTAGGCACCATACTATGTACTTCACATGTATAAATTAATTTATTCTTACCACAAACCAGAGTTAGATATTGTATCCCTATTTCAAAGAAAAATAAAAACCAAGGTTTGTTGAGATTATGTTATTTCCACAAAGTCACATTTAATAAGGGGGGATATTGAGGATTTATGTTTGATATACTCCAAAATCTAATAGCCACTAGCATTTATGGACAACTTATAAATGTTAGACACTATTCTAAAATTTTTACACATATTAACCAATGTAATTCTTTTATAATTCCCTGAAATTAATGTTGCTACTTTGGTTTCAAGTAGACAGAAGAGTTGAGATTTGAATTTAGGCATCCTGGGTTCCAGATTCCATGCACCTCACCATTCATCACTGCTCCAGTCTCAGTCCTCATTGCACCATGTTGAAGGGTTCTTTCACTGAGGCTCTGGTAAGGGATTCTGAACAATTGCCAGAAACTTTTAGGAAAAGTAAAATGTACTCAAGGAGGCATGACCAAACCAATTAATTAGTCTGAAGAAGAGAGAAGATCAGGGAGTACATTTTTAATTTCCTTGCATCAATTCATCCTTTCAGTAATCTTGATTGAGCTAATTTCCCTGAAACTTGAAATTGATCATTTCCTTTTCTTTTTTGTAGCTTCAGTTTGAAGTTTCATCAAGTGATATTCCTTAGGTAAGAAATGATCCTTGTACTATTGACATACAAATATAAAAATAAATATAGCAAAGTTGAGAAATGTTAAAGTGAGTGTTAGTCATTGATTTGGGTCCTACACTTTGCCAACCCATGGACTGTAGCCCACTAAGCTCCTCTGTCCATGGAATTCTCCAGGCAAGAATTCTGGAATGGGTAGCCATTTCCCTCTCCAGGGGATCTTCCTGACCCAGGGATCAAATATGAGTCTCCTGCATCTCAGACAGATTCTTTACCATCTGAGCCACCAGGGAAACCTGTAAAAATGTTAAAGTTAGATAGATTTACTTACCTACCTATTTTATTTTCAAAAATACAGGTAGAGTGACAAGGCAGATAGGAATTAGTGAAGTCAAATTTAAATTTAAAAATATTAATTTATATCTGTGTAAATATCTAGACAGCATATTAAACAACCTAGCCAGCCTAGACAACCTAGACAGCATATTAAAAATCAGAGACATTACTTTGCCAACAAAGGTCCATCTGGTCAAAGCTATGGCTTTTCCAGAGTCCTGTCTGTATGGATGTGAGAGCTGGATTATAAAGAAAGCTGAGCGCCAAAGAACTGATGCTTTTGAACTGTGGTGTTGGAAAAGACTCTTGAGAGTCCCTTGGACTGCAAGGAGGTCCAATCAGTCTATCCTAAAGGAAATCAGTCCTGAATATTCATAATTGGAAGGACTGATGCTGAAGCTGAAACTCCAACTCTTTGGCCACCTGATGTGAAGAACTGACTCAGTTGAAAAGACCCTGATGCTGGGAAAGATTGAAGACAGGAAGAGAAGGGAACAACAGAGGATGAGATGGTTGAATGGCATCACTGACTCAATGAACATGAGTTTGAGTAAGCTCTGGGCATTGGTGATGGACAGGGAAGCCTCCTGGCATGCTATAGTCCATGGTGTCAAAAAGAGTGGGAAAGGACTGAGAGACTGAATTGAACTGAAATATCTGAAGATCATTTAGATATCAAATAATCCAGTCTTTTTATCTTTTACAGGTTTAAAAGTGAGGTGCTGAGGGCAGAATTAACTTGTTCAAGGTCAAAGGATTTAGGCAGTGGACAAAACTGGCTTAAAACACCCCATATATCATGATTCTGAAACTGTTAATGACAGGCAATATCAGAATGAGGAGTTTAAAAGAGAAGTTAAAAAGCAATTAAATTCTATTGGAAAATTTTTCTATTCTCAGTCAATAGGAGTTAAGAGAAGCAAGACATCAGTGTGGTTGGCATCACTGAGAAAGTTCCACTGAAGAGAAAATCTAATCTAGGTCTCTGAAAATAAGTGAGAGAGGAGGAATGACTTTCCCAGAAGTATAAATGGACAGACTCTAGGGAAACACGCATGATGGTAGTGTGGCTGGACTGAGGTCTCCTAGGCAGAAGAGAAAAACGGTCCTGGGAAGTTGTTGAAAAGACTGCTTAACTTAAGAGATCTTTCAGGGCAGATAATGAAGACAAGATTGTTGTATGACCTTTAGAATCTCACTAATTTTAAGATTTTCTCAGTAAAATGATGAAAACAATTAACCTTGTTGTCATCTATTCTATTCCAATCCTTATTTCCACCCTCAGTATATCATATACCTCATTGACAGGTTTCCCAATTCCTTGCAAAGATCTGTAAATGTTCTCTGGACAAACTTCCAGTCAAACATGACAGAACTCAAGCTATTTTTTTTAGCCGCAGGGCTTCTTCTGAAAGGTTAGTAAATGTACCTAGAATGCATTTCTTTAAAAATATGTATGCAGCTGTCCATTAAACAATTAAATATCCAGTCTCCTGGTTTGAGTGTCCCATTGAATCCATGAATTGGCAGTAGAAGTAAAGAATGCTCACTTGAAGATGCAGCTCATTGCCTCTCTTCCTGTGATGCCAATATTAATACTCTGTCCCCTTGCCAGATACCAGGATCATACTGCCCCACTGCTGCTGCTGCTGCTAAGTCATTTCAATCGTGTCCAACTCTGCGCCACCCCATAGATGGCAGCCCACCAGGCTCCGCAGTCCCTGGGATTCTCCAGGCAAGGATACTGGAGTGGGTTGCCATTTCCTTTTCCAATGCATGCATGCATGCATGCTAAGTCGCTTCAGTCATGTCTGACTCTGTGTGACCCTATGGACAGCAGCCCTCCAGGCTTCTCTGTCCACAGGATTTTCTTGATAAGAATACTGAAGTGGGTTGCCATCTCCTGCTCCATATTGCCTCCCTGTGTAGTGCTAATCTGTAACTATACTTCTCTGTTGAACTTTTGAAAGAATACTCCCCTGCCAAATTTGATGTTCTAGTAAGGTATAATACTATGCTAAAGCCGTGCTTCAGTGGAACATTTCTCAGAGCTGAGAGACTGTTTCCTGGGCTGTACCTTCAGCTTGACTTGAATAAAACTTTTTCTTCACCTGAGTTATAGACTGGTTATTGATTTTCCACCTGCACTGCTTGGCAGAGTTGACAGGGTATCAGAGAAACCCACTTGAGGTCACCTGGAGTCTTCTTTGAACTGATATCCAACACAGGCCCCTTGAGCCCCTCTGGCTTCCCATCATTCTCCCAGTGATTTGGTGAGTTTTCCTGACATCCAGACCTCATTGATTTAAAAAAGTGACAGTTCTGAGTTTTGCCTAAACCATTAAAATTTTAAGACTTGGAATCTTATGGGGTACTAGTATATTTCATAGGTGGAAGGATTCTATAGGGAAGTTGCTAGACAGAGAAAGCAGAAGGAACTTTTGAATGGCAACATATATGTGTATAGCTGAGTCCCTTTGCTGTTCCTCTGAAACTATCACAACATTGTTTGTTAATCAGCTATAACCCAATACAAAATAAGAAGTTTAAAACATACAAACAAAAAAGAAAGCAGAAGGAACTTCTGAGTCAACTGGGTTGGCTCAACTTTAAAAAAAAAAAATGTAGCTTTAAATGGGAAAGATTTGTAGTTTACGGTAAAATGAAACAAAAAAGAGGAGGGGATTGTGCTTCTAAACCCTACCAGCTCCTGGATGCACAGCCACAGGTTGGAACGCCAGATAGCTTCATGTACAATGGATACAGTCGATACTTGCAAGTATTTATCTTGCCCCAAAATCACCAGGAGGGGGCTCTTTTGACATTCCAAAACTGTTTTCGTATATACTCAGAGAAACTAACTTGATAAAACATCTTTTCACAATCTGACTCCAAGAGAACAAAGACTGTTCCTGGAGAACAGCTTGAAGTTATAACTCTTACCATGTCCTTGAAATGAAAACACAGCCAACATCACTTGAGACTACTACAGTCTTGGCTCAATTAGTGGGGCCCAAAACTGAGAAGAAAAAGGAAACGAGGCCTTTTTAAATTTCAGCAGGAAAACCATGTGATCTCTGCATCTATCTGGATATATATATGTCTGTGTGTATATTAAAAATATGGTATGTCTCTACCTCTGGAATGTATTACCAAAATTACTCTATTAAAGAGCTCTATTTAACTGATTTAAAAGTAAGCACTTACAAATCAATTATTTCTAAATATAGCATAAATTGGCCCTAAATTTAAAGGATCACATGATCTAGGATTAATATTTAATGAATAAAAAGAAGTTTGTGTTACTGATTTAATTAAACAGATATATCTTAGAATCATCAATGTTAAATATACTTTTATTGTAGCTAGGGCTTCCCTCGGGGCTCAGATGGTAAAGAATCTACCTGTGATGCAGGCCAGCCAGGTTCAAACTCTGGGTCAGGAAGATCACGTAGAGAAGAAAATGGCTACCCACTCCAGTATTCTTGCCTGGAGAATTCCATGGATAGAGAAGCCTAGCAAGCTATAGTCCATAGGATCTCAAAGAATTGGATAAAACTGAGTGACTAACACTATGATCAGTTCAGTTCAGTTCAGTTCCGTCGCTCAGTCGTGTCCGACTCTTTGTGCCCCCGTGAATCGCAGCATGCCAGGCCTCCCTGTCCATCACCAACTCCAGGAGTTCACCCAAACTCATGTGCATCGAGTCAGTGATGCCAACACTATGATACACCTACCTAAAAATAATTTTNAGTCGTGTCCGACTCTTTGTGCCCCCGTGAATCGCAGCATGCCAGGCCTCCCTGTCCATCACCAACTCCAGGAGTTCACCCAAACTCATGTGCATCGAGTCAGTGATGCCAACACTATGATACACCTACCTAAAAATAATTTTCCAATTTTTGGTAACTTGAAACTTTAAATTTCACTGAATCAATTTAAATGGTGGAAATTCATTGAATTCTAGTTCACTTTTTAATAAGATAAAATACTGAAACTTTAATTGCCAAAGAAGTCTATGTTTACCTACTTTTGACCACTTATTACAGCAATGTTAAATATATTTGAGACTATTAGTAAATACATTTTGTGCTTGACTGAAATATACTATGAAGAGGAATATTTTCCTAAAAATAAATTTTAAAAAAGGACTGTATGAATAGAGGAAGATATATGATGTTGGTAAGAAAAGGTATAAAAACACTGACATTTTTGTTGTTTTTTCTTGACTGCAGAATCCCATGTCTGGAAGAGCCTGGCACGCTATAGTTCATGGGGACACGACTGAGCAACTTCACAGGAAGATAAAGTTTTCTTGAAATATTGATCTGCTGTTTTTGACAACTGATTGTAAAGCTTCTTAATCTGTTAAGTAATCTCTTATAACTTTCTGTATTTGCCTTTGACTATATTATCATCATTTTGGTTAAGTGAATAAGCAGTGTTTCACAGTGACTTATGATCCTACTTCACTGAATGTTTAAAATCTTTTGATATCCTTGACAAATTTCCTTAAGTCAAACTCTAAATAAAATTCTTTTAGCCAAGGCATAGTAGCCAGGGTTTATAGCCGGGTCTTTAGACCCTCAATTCACTGTACTTTCTACTGTAACAGGGAACCTAAGATGTCTACATAATCAGTAAGATTTAAGCAAGGAAGGACAAGGCACTCTAAAAGAAAGAGATTCCTCCCAGTGAGATCAGAAAAATCCTCAATAAACAGAAGCCATTTTAATTGGCCATGAAGGTCACACATATCACTTCCCAGGTGATACTAATAGTAAAGAACTTGCCTGACAGTTCAGAAGACCTCAGAGATATGGGTTCAATCTCTGGGTCAGGAAGATCCCCTGGAGAGCATGGCAACCCATTCCAGTATTCTTACCTGGAAAATCCCATGGACAGAGAAGCCTGGCAGGCTACAGTCCACAGGGTTGCACAGAGTCGGACATGATTGATGTGACTTAGCATGTGTGTAGGCACAAATACCATTCAGGAGTGCTAGCTGTTGCTAGGACCCCAAATCAGACAAACTGATGACTAGTGCCAATATCTGCTTCAAGCTAGCAGCAAGTGATCCTGGGGGCCATGTCTGAGTAAATCTGTTAAGCAAAAAGACTAAGCCTGATTTTTTTAAAAAAGAGGTAAAGTAAATATCTCTGCAGTTTAAATGGTAAAGAATCTGTCTGCAATGCAGGAGATCAAGGTTCAATCCCTGGGTCGGGAAAATCCTCAGGAGAAGAGAATGGCAATCAATTCTAGTATTCTAGCCTGGAGAATCCCATGGACAGGGAAGTCTGACAGGCTACAGTCCATGGGTTCACAAAGAGTCGGATATGACTGAGTGACTAACACACACACCTCAGCTCCATAAACAGAGGCCTGGAGAGTTAGAAAGGGAATAATTTTTCTTCTGAGAAGTACATGTTTCCCAGAACTCCTAGTCAATCAGTGTGGTAGCTTATCACTGTTGGAGATTGCTTGAGGTTTTTTTTTTTTTTAATCATTGTACTCATGTTGCTGTAATGCCAAAATCAGTCTGTCTAGTTTCCTATTGCTATGGCAACAAATTAACAGAAAATTGGTGGCTTGAAAAAACACAGATTTGTTATCTTACAACACTGGAGGTCAGAAGTCTGAAATGGGTTAACATCCAGATGTCAACAGGTTATGTTCCTTTAGAAGGCTCT
The DNA here is from genome assembly GCA_006410875.1 of Neotragus pygmaeus. Lineage (NCBI taxonomy): Eukaryota > Metazoa > Chordata > Mammalia > Artiodactyla > Bovidae > Neotragus > Neotragus pygmaeus. The sequence continues at coordinate 940,781 of SJYV01051165.1, forward strand.
AGGTAAGAATTTGTTCTCTTGGTGTTTTCCGGTTCTAGAGTCTGCACACATTCTCTCACTAGTGGCCACTTCTAACTTCATTGCCAGCAATGGAGAGTTGAGTCTTTCTCAAGTAGCATCATCCTGAATCAGACTCTTTTGCCTCTTTCTTTCATTTATTCTTGTGAATCCATCAGGCTTGTCTGGATAACAAAGATAATCCTTCTTTGTTCAGGTCAACTAATTAGCATTTCCCTGTTACCCTTTAATTACCCTGTCATACAACCTAGCATATCCTTGGGTTTTGGAGATTAGGATGTGGATGTCCTTGGGGGCGCATTACTCTGGCTATCATACAGTTACAATATATAAATTACTTTTAACAGAAAACACCCCTTTAAATAACAAGGGAAAAGCTAACCCTAAACTGAAATCCACAAAAGTAAACTGTATTTAACCAGGAGCAAGCCAGCTGAGATATGTGTATGTATGTGTGTGTGTGCCCATGCACACGCATGTCTGTGTAATATACATAGAAAGAACCTTGTCTTTGAGAAGCAAAGAGAAGCTATAATTAGCATTTCTGTCTTTGAACTCCTAATTTTCCCTAAGAAAAGACTCTGAAGAAAGTACATTTGAAAATATTAACAAGGAACAGCAAACAATTTAGAAAAGTTAAGCTAATACTCAAACCAAGGGACATTCTACTCTCATTTTAGTGGTCAGAAGCAATTAGATGCAGAGCAGGCATTCTCTGTGAGCCCAGAGCTAACCCAGGGGGCACAGGAAATAGATCCTTAGAGTGGCAGAACTGGGATAATGTTCCCCCTTCATAGAATTTCTAGGAGGATAACAGAAGATAGTCGAGGAGGAGGCACTTCCTAACAGGGAAAAGGCCCTCACATGTAACACTCTAATTAATTCGTCCAGACACCCTAAGATGGATAAGGCTAGAAATGAGCCAAGATCTGCATCTATGGAACTTTTCATTTTTACTTAAAGCTGTCAGTCCTCGGGACATGAGCAAGTCACAGATCTTTAGGAAAGACTTTTCACTGCGATAACAAAGCTGTGGGAAATGAGGGGCTTTCTTCTTTGAAGATCCGTTTCATGCTTTCTCCGGAGGACACTGAATTTACAAGGATTGGTTCTTACACACTTGAGCTAAAAATCAATTCTAACTTTTTCCAAAAATCTACACTTATCCAGGACTTCATTATAATTTTATGTGGACTTTCATAGACTTTGTCTCATTTATTCTTTTTATCAGTCCACTTTAAAAAGGAGAGCACTGATGTTATGAGGGTTTGCCATATCCAAGGTCAAAAACAAGCAGGAAAACTGGGTTTTAAAATGCAGTGTTTGACTCTATATCCATATTGTTTTCTCTAGTATATACAGAATATTCTCTTTGTGTTGGAAAGGTGAGGGCTTTTCAGTGATTTATATTTATTTTTTAGTGATTTATAAAAGTGGAATAAAAGTGTATACCTCCCAGTGTTGTCAGGAGCAATAAATGGGTTAGTACACAGAACAATTAAAGCATTCAGGCCATTGCAGAGAATATAGCAAGTGCTCTATTTATAAGAGTAATTATTAGTAATTTTTCACAAGCCATCTCTGAGGTGTTGCTATTATTATATGTATTAGGTATATGGAGAAACTGCAATTTAAAATGGTTATGACACTTAATCACTTTTTCTGTTATGTGACCAAGTGAGCCTTGAGACTCCTCTCTCACACAAGCTAGCTTCATGTTGACTTTCTGGGCTTGGTTTTCAGAAACAGCCACTCTCAATCACTCAGCTAGTCTTGGGCTTCCAAGTGAGGCAGAGCCTCAACTAGCCAAGCTCCACAGCTGTTCAATCTATTTGGAAAGATCCTCAGATTTCAGATGCCCATAGCTTGGTGATAATTTCTGCACTTGAGAAATTTGACCTTCACATTATTCCTATTTCATTTCATTCATGTGTTTTTCTTCATGTAGTCTTCAAAACAGCTGTCACTAATTGTGTGCCATGCAAAATAAAAAAGGGACTATTGGGGGCAAATATTACTAAGAACCTTACAGTCCAGAAGGGGAGGTAAGAAATACACATAAGTCACTAAATTCAAGCAAGAATATTAGTGTTCATGAGAAAGTGTGTATAAGAGGAATGGGAGTTTAGAGGAAAAAGAGGAACAAGGAAGTAGGAGGGTGAGGTCCATTAGAGAATGCTTCATGAAGTCTGAGTTTGAGGGTTGATCATTTTTTTCAATGGGTCAGTCAGCAGCATTCATTGTCTACTATTTGCTAAAATATACAAAACCCATCAATTTAATCCAATCAACAAACCCTGTTGTCTCCACTATAAAAAATATGCATAAATATAGCTTACTTGTACAGCAGAAACTAATATAACATTGTAAAGCAACTATATGCTAATTAAAAAAAATTAAAAAAAATAACCTTTCTCTAATTCTCACTAATTCTGCTAACATAGCCCTAGACTCAAGCCACTCTGTGACACATCCCCATCTGATTTTCCTGCTTTTACTTTCACACCTCTACAATCTATTTTAACACAGCAGCCAAATGAGTATGTATTTTCATGTAACTTTCTGGCTTATTATCTTCCAGTGAAGAGGTGTCCATTACATTGGGGATAACATTCAAACTCACCATGTTTAGGCCTCTCTTTGATCCTGAGACTAATCTCATTTGGCCCTCACTCTAGATCATACATGCTAGCAAAGTAATGGTAAAAATTCTCCAAGCTAGGCTTCAATAGTCCTTGAACATTCAGATGTTCAAGCCGGATTTTAAAAAAGGCAGAGGAACCAGAGATCAAATTGCCAGCATCAGCTGGATCATAGAAAAGGCAAGAGAATTCCAGAAAAATGCCTACTTCTGCTTCATTGACTATGCTAAAGCCTTTGACTCTGGATCACAGCAAACTGTGGAAAATTCTTAAACAGATAGGAATACCAGACCACCTTACCTGACTCCCGAGAAATCTGTATACAAGTCATGGAGCAACAGTTAGAACAAGATGCGAAACAGTGGNTTGACTATGCTAAAGCCTTTGACTCTGGATCACAGCAAACTGTGGAAAATTCTTAAACAGATAGGAATACCAGACCACCTTACCTGACTCCCGAGAAATCTGTATACAAGTCATGGAGCAACAGTTAGAACAAGATGCGAAACAGTGGACTGCTTCCAAATTGGGAAAGGAGTACATCAAGGCTGTATACTGTCACCCTGCTTATTTAACTTATATGCAGAATACCTCATGTGAAATGCCAGGCTGGATGTAGCACAGTTGGAATCAAGATTGCTGGGAGAAATATCAATATCCTCAGATGCATATGACATGAGATGACACCATCCTTATGGCAGAAAGCTAAAAGGAACTAAAGAGCCTCTTGACAAGAGTGAAAGAGGAGAGTGAGAAAGCTGGCCTAAAACTCAACATTCACAAAAAGAAGATCATGGCATCTGTTCCCATCACTTCTTGACAAATAGATGGGGAAACAATGGAAACAGTGACAGACTTTCTTTTCTTGGGCTCCCAAATCATTGCAGATGGTGACTGCAGCCATGAAATTAAAAGATACTTGCTCCTTGGAAGAAAAGCTATGACCAACCTAGACAGTATATTAAAAAGAGACATTATTTGCCAACAAAGGTCCATCTAGTCAAAGCTATAGGTTTTCCAGGAGTCATGTATGGATGTGAGAGTTGGACTATACAGAAAGCTGAGTGCCAAAGAATTGATGCTTTTGAACTGTGGTGTTGGAGAAGACTCTTGAGAGTCCCTTGGACTGCAAGAAGATCCAACCAGTCCATTCTAAAGGCAATCAGTCCTGTATATTCATTGGAAGGACTGATGCTGAAGCTGAAGCTCCAATACTTTGGCCACCTGATGCGAAGAGCTGACTTATTTGAAAAGACCCTGATGCTGGGAGAGATTGAAGGTAGGAAGAGAAGGGGATGACAGAGGATGAGATGGTTGGATGGCATCACCTACTCAATGGACATGAGTTTGAGCAAGTTCCAGGAATTGGTGATGGACAGGGAAGCCTGACGTGCTGCAGTCCATGGGGTCACAGAGTCAGACACAAAAGAGTGACTGAACTGAGTTGAACTAGACCATAATTCTCCTCTCACATTGAGTTCTTTGAGTAAACAAAGATTGTTGCCAGCTAAAGGCTTTGGTGTTTCAGGACCCTCTGTGTGGAGTACTCACTCTTCCAAGGCTGTCTCCTTATTTCTTGCTCTTTCTCATCACTCATTTCTAGGCTCAAATGCTGTCTTCTCAATATTGATAAGCTGTGCCTCCTGTCACTACTGCCAATCACTCTAGTAAATTGCTGTTTTATTCTCTCAATAGCACTCATCAACTTCCCTGAACTTTTTTTTTTAAACATGTTTGCTCATTCATTTCCTGTCTCTTTGCACTTGTGTAGAATACTTCCAGTATGACCTAGGAGAGTGCTTCGTGACTCTAGGGTTTCACAATGAATTTTTTGCATGAATAAATGAGTGGCATAACACAGTGCTCTTCACTCATGCAGGCATTTGAAACCACATGGATTGCCTCAGCAAGAGTCATAATCAGAGATTAGCAACTAGACTTCATTTTATAGTACATTGAATTCAAGAGACAATTCATCAGACTGGAAATGTGGGGGTGGTCAGACTATGAAGAGTCATGAGTATCTATAAGAGAGTTGAATGATGAGGCTCTAATATGTTTTTCTGGGCAGTAGAGTGGCATGATTACAGAAGCATCCTGTTTGTTTCTTGTCATAATTAAAACAAAAGCAATCACAGCAGTGAGGGCAAAGAAACTGAAGAAGACACTTGAGTAGGCTACTGCAAGGATCTAATTCAGAGGTCACATCAGTAGGTGGAAAGGGGACAGGGATGAGCACAGGCACTAGTAAAGGTGCAGAGATGAGCCTGGAAGAACAGTGTGGACCAGGTACTGAGAAGAGGAGGCATCAAAGGTGATCTGAACTGATTATAAAACATGGAGATCTATTTCTTAACATTTTACTGGAATTGACTAGTGAGAAGAAAAAAAAAAAAGTGGTGGAAATGTATTAAAAAGACGCAAGACTACTACATGAACTTGAAGTCAAAACTAAACAACCGAAACTTAGGAAGGGGCAGAAAGAAGGCAGCTTTAGGTGGGCCCACAGCAGCAGTAACTAGACTCTATTTGAGTCTAGTTAATCTCATTTCCATGCACTCTTGAGCATGGTATTTATCCATCTCTAAATTTCATATTTAAAAAGGAAAATCCTGCTTGGCTCACTTGGGTCAGTAAAATACCCCTGGATCAATCAGTTATAACCAGAAGGCAAATCACCTAGGGCAGAAGAGCACTCTCCTGGTTGGTGGTATTTTCAGGAGACAGGAAACTCTTGAGTGTTCAGCTGGCCACACCAAGTCATCCCTGGGTGAAAATGGAAATGAGAACATGCAGGAAGATAAAGATAACTGAAGTTTTGGCAGAGTTGTGCTTGTGTAATGAGCAGGGTAGCCAAGTAGAGCTTTGAGGTGATAACTTAAAATGTGAAAGTATACCTTGGGAACTAAAAATCTGGGATTCATCCTTTAAAGGTAATTGTTGAAGTGACAAGGGTGAATAAAGTATTTAAGGAAGAGGGACATATATACAGAGAGATAAGAGCAAAGAGTCAACATTTTATAAGAAAGAGCAGCCAAGTGTACCAGAACAAAAATAGTGAGAGGAATCTAAGAAGACTTTGGAAAGTAATATTTTCATAAGAGTCAAGAGATGAGAGAGTTCCAAAGAGAGAATTGACCACTGTGTTAAATGTGGAAACCCAGACATTCTCCAGGTTAAAGCGTGGTCCTCTTTTGTTAAGTTGCTAAGTCGTGCCAAAGCTTTTGACTGTGTGGATCACAACAAACTGTGGAAAATTCTTAAAGAGATGGGGATACCAGCTCACCTGACCAGCCTCCTGAGAAATCTGGATGCAGGTCAAGAAGCAACAGTTAGAACTGGACATGGAACAACAGACTGGTTCCAAATCAGGAAAGGAGTAAGTCAAGGCTGTATATTGTCACCCTGCTTATTTAACTTCTATGCAGAGTACATCATGAGAAATGCTGGACTAGATGAAGCACAAGCTGGAATCAAGATTGCTGGGAGAAATATCAATAACCTCAAAAATGCAGATGGCACCACTCTTATGTCAGAAAGCAAAGAAGAACAAAAGAGCCTCTTGATGAAAGTGAAAGAGGAGAGTGAAAAAGTTGGCTTAATACCCAACATTCTTAAAACTAAGATCGTGGCATCTGGTCCCATTACTTCATGGCAAATAGACTGGGAAACAATGGAAACAGTGACAGATTTTATTATTTTGGGCCCCTAACTTGCTGCAGATGGTGACTGCAGTCATGAAATTAAAATGCGCTTACTCCTTGGAAGAAAAGTAATGACCTATCTAGACAGCATATTAAAAAGCAGAGACATTATTTTACCAACAAAGGCCCATCTAGTCAAAGCTTTGGGTTTTCCAGTAGTCATATGTAGATTTGAGAGTTGGACTATAAAGAAAGTTGAGGGCCAAAGAATTGATGCTTTTGAACTGTGGTGTTGGAGAAGACTCTTGAGAGTCCCTTGGACTGCAAGGAAATCCAACCAGTCCATTCGAAAGGAAATCAGTCCTGAATATTCATTAGAAGGACTGATGCTGAAGCTGAAACTCCAATACTTTGGCCACCTGATGCGAAGAAGCAACTCATTTGAAGAGACCCTGATGCTGGGAAAGGTTGAAGGCAGGAGGAGAAGGGGATGACAGGGGATGAGATGGTTGGATGGCATCACTGGATGTGAGTTTGAGTAAACTCTGGAGGTTGGTGATGGACAGGGAAGCCTGGTATGCTGCAGTCCATGGGGTTGCAAAGAGTCGGACACGACTGAGGGAATGAACTGAACTGACTGAACTGATGTCATGTCCAACTCTTTGTAATACCATGGACTCCAGCATGCCATGTAATCCACTATGATTACGGAAGTGTCCTGTTCACTTTGTGTCCTTGATTACAAGTGTCCTCTGTCCTCCACTATATCCCGGAGTTTGCTGAAATTAATGTCAATTGAACCAGTGAGGCTACCTAACCATCTCACCCTCTGTTGCCCCTTCTCCTACTGCCCTCAATCTTTCCCAGCAAGAGGGTCTTTTCTAGTGAGTCAGCTCTTTACATCAGATGACCAAGGTATTGGACCTTCAGCTTCAGCATCAGTCCTTCCGATGAATATTCAGGGTTGATTGCCTTTAGGAATGACTGGTGTGATCCTGGCACAAATTGGTTTGAGGTTGGTCACAATGCAAATATGGAAATATGTGTGTATATGGGGAGAGGTGTTTGTCAGTGTGTGTACATGTACAGAGGACTGGGGTGCAGGGGAGAATGGAGAGAGATATTGCTTTAAAGGTTTTTCAGCTATGATTGTTATGTTTTTCCATTCAGTCCAAGACAATTCTATAAGTATGATTGGCCATTCAGTACATGCCCAACTTTGACACAGGTGCAGAGGATGCCATCTGCACAAGTGAGCTAGGCTCTGCTCTCTTAGAGCCTACAGTCCAATGGCAAATGCAGAGGAGTAAGCAAGCAGTTATTAAATACTGTAATGGGAGCAAGGGCTTTCCTGGTGGCTCAGCGGTAAAGAATCCACCTGCCAATTCAGGAGATGCAGGTTTTATCCCTGGGTTGGGAAGATTGCCTGGAGAAAACAATAGCAAACAACTCCAGTACTCTTGCCTGGGAAATCCAATGGAGAGAGGAGCCTGGCGGGCTACAGTCCACAGTCACAAAAGAGTTGGAAATGATTTAGAGACCAAACAACAGCAACACGGAGTCTTTTATGTAAGTTCCTAATCTCATTTCTCGTTACTTCCCCCTTCCTCATTCACTCCAGGCACTCTGGTTTCAATGCACCTTGATCATCAAAGGCTGCTCCTGCCTCAAGGTCTTTGCATCAGTGGTTTCCTCTCACTGGACCAATCTTTCCCCAGTTTTCTACATGATTCACTCCTTTGGCAATATCAGGTCAATATTGCATGACCCCTTTTAAAAGTATTCCCAATCCTTGCCCTGAGAACACACTTGACATGTAGTAGGTGCTAGATAATGCACTGATGAATGTTGCCGAATTCTCTACTCAAAGCAGCAAACATTCATCCATAAACACACAGTTTTCCCCTTAATTAACACAAATAGATGTAACATATCACATTTAAATGTAACATTCAAGTAAATAGAGAAAAAAATTACAAATTTCCTCTAGAAGAAAGTACTATGAAATTGTTTGAGACACTGCTTATGAAGACACTAAAAGTGTAGCAGGCACCTGAAGTTCAAAAAATGTTTGAGTGATATGAAAAGGTCACTAATCTGCCTTTTGAGTCCTGAAATGGAGAATGCTTAATGGGTTTTTTTGAGTGCCAAGGAGAGCCAGGTATAAAATTTGAGATTTGAACTGGCCGAGCAGAATTGCTCTGCTTCATTGAGAAAGGTGGGATTTGATGGGCCATCCTTCCTCCTGTTTCCAAGCTCTTTCATGCCTATGGTTCTGTGTGTGAAGAAAGGCATGGAAGTGAAGAGGTAGAGACAGAGCCTGCAGGCTCCTTAAGAAACAACCGTCATTTATTGAGTGCCTACTTTGTTCAAGATATGGGAGCAGAGAGGTTGAAAATATATCATCACCATTTAATTTTCACAAGGGCTCTGTGAGCTATATATTATCTGCTCTCAGCAGACAAGGAAACTGAGAGGGGTTTAAAGGGCTTTCATTTTTGCACCAAATTTGTTGGGCTGAGATTGAACCTAATCTACTGTAACACCTATTTCTCCAAGAAGCACTACTTGTTTATGCTTTGAACTACTTATTCCTTCTTGCTGCAAAAGTAGACTTTTTTTTTTTCCTTAGAAATTGTTTTACAAATGGTAATTTGGTTTCTAGGTAAGTTCATTAAAACCCTTTGTAATGCGTAATGAAGCCAGAAGAACATGATTGTTTCTATGGAAATATGTGCCAGGAGTGTTAAACTGCCAACTTAACAAATGAACTTTGGGATGTAATCTGTTTTCTTTTTCTCAGAGGAGATAAATAGGTGGAAGTGTTCCATTCCTCAACACACTCTGTGTATTCTCTTTGCAGGTAGCTTTTGGTTGTGTTGCATTTTCTCCCACCACCGAAGTACAAAATTTGCAAGATTTTCTACTGCACAGAAGTAAATGCTGAGCCCCAGAGCCAATTTCTCATTTCAGACACTGCAGATTTCAGTGTGCAATTGTAAGCTCCAAAAATGACTCTAAACACGTCAGCCAAAACAAACTGTAATTTGTATAAAATAAATCTTGGAAGTACATTTTTCTGAAAATTTATGCTCCTGTCTAAGAGTGTAGTTGGGGAAGTCAGAATGGGGGGTGGAGCTCCGACTCCATTCAGCAACAGTGCTGTATCCATACAAAATCTAGTAGGGAATAATCAAGATAAACAGTCTCACCTTTCTTTGCCACTTCTAAGAGTGAGGTGTTAAAGAAAGCTAAGAACTCCTCCTAGCCAATTCAGAACAGAGTTATCTATTGTAGTGCTACTCAAAGTAAAGCATTGGCAATACCTAGGAGCTTGTTAAAATGCAAATTCTCCAGCCCAACAAGTCTACTGAATCAGGATCTTTGGGGAGGGGTGCAGCAATCTGTGTTTTATAAGCTCTCTGGGTGATAGCAATAAAACTAAATTTTTAGAAACCTTAACTAAAAAGAACAGCTTAAACTGTGACTCATAGAAGAGGGTTAAGTCCCTGTAGCATCACTTGATAGAGAATTCTTTTGGGATAAGTCATACAACCACTCTGAGTTTCATGTTCCTTATCTGTAAAATAAAGGATTGAACTAATTGATGTGATGGCCCCTAATATCAGAGAACCTTTGGTTACCATTACACTAATCTCTCTTAGAGCTAGTGTGATAATGATGATGATGATAAAGCAATGTCTTTGCCATGTGTGTGCCATGCACTTTGTGAATAGTGACTTTTGTTTGACCTATGCCCTCTACTGGTAATTCTTTTGATTTTAGTACTAACAAAACCTAGAGAGGTTATGTAACTTCCCTAAGGTCACAAACGAAGTAGGTGACAGTGCCAGGATCTATCACTGGCACTATCTTCCCAGAACTGAGGGAAGGAAAACCAAAAAAGTCACTGCAATCCACAAGACTGGGCTAGCTAGACCAGACAATTTGTTTCCTTTAAATTTATAAAGCAATTATTTTGAATACAGTTAACACATATATTGACTTCATATAAAAGCCACTTTACCTAAGAGTGATGAATAAACAAGGCTCTAGTCGTACTAAGCTGCTGATTTATCGACAACTCTGAGATGTATTGTGCCTGGTGAAAAGATGCAGAAAAATGATAGCTGGAGAGAACTTTGGAAAGATTATAACTTTAAAAGGTTATTATAGGCAAAAGGAATTTAGGAGCAAAGCAGTTAAATAATATGTCAGAGCTCACATAGTTGGTTAGTGACAGAGATGTGACTGAAATGTATCTGTCTACCTGAGCTGGTGCTTTTGCTGTGGCTGTTTTATTAAATCAAACTGAATATTCCTTATTTTAGGACTAGCCACATACTGTGCACCCATGTTCAAGGGAGGTTTATAAGGAAAATGGGGTGTAACAGTCTTCAATGATAAGCATGGGTTATTAAAACTAATAAAAGTCCTGTCTCTTATACACATCTTGGCACAAATTGGTTTGAGGTTGGTCACAATGCAAATATGGAAATATGTGTGTATATGGGGAGAGGTGTTTGTCAGTGTGTGTACATGTACAGAGGACTGGGGTGCAGGGGAGAATGGAGAGAGATATTGCTTTAAAGGTTTTTCAGCTATGATTGTTATGTTTTTCCATTCAGTCCAAGACNTGGAACCAAATGCTGTGTTTGAGGAGCTACTGGAACTCTTAGAAGACTCCATCATACTAAAAATTACAAAGAATAAATTGGGAAGCAGTTGGAAATGAGGCTGGAGAGGTATAAAGTGACCAGGTCATGAAGGGCTATATATGTCATTCTAATGTATGTGAAATACATAAAAAGTTACTAAAGACTTCATGCAGGAAAATGACACAGTCAGATTTGTATCTTAGCTCCCTCTGGCTGCAGTGTGGATATGAGACATGTGGGTAAAGGAGGGAGGAAGGGGAATCTGAGACTTAAATTATTGAAACTGGTTATACCTACAATATTCTAGACAAAAAAAAAAAAAGTAAACCTTGTGCAAGGTCAATTCTAGTAGAACTAAGTATTGGAGGAAGATTTAAATGATTTTTTCTTTTGAGAGGTAAAATGACCATGATTTAGTGCTTGATTAAATAAGAAGGTATAAGGTGACTCCCAGATTTGTAGGTTGGGTAACTGGTAGATAATGATGAGATGGAGAACAAGAAGGGATGCATTTGGTCATATGGAAATAGTAAACCCAGCATTGAGGTCACTGTGTCATTAGCNTTTAGTGCTTGATTAAATAAGAAGGTATAAGGTGACTCCCAGATTTGTAGGTTGGGTAACTGGTAGATAATGATGAGATGGAGAACAAGAAGGGATGCATTTGGTCATATGGAAATAGTAAACCCAGCATTGAGGTCACTGTGTCATTAGCTCATCACCACAGGGATATCCTGGAGAGAGAGTCAACATATATGCCCCAAAACATTGTAATGAATGATTCTGCTTATGGCAAGGGGGTAGCATGGTCAAGGTCAGTATCCTGGAGAATATTTCAGAAGGGAAGCCTCAACAATTGCTATGTAGAGGGAATAGAAAAGTTGGAAGGAGAAAGGGAAGGCCTTATGAAAGAAAAAAAAAAGTTTTTCACACTTAATGAGTGATAATTAAATGCATAGAAGCCACCTGCAGAGCAAGAGACAAGGGTTTGATCCTTGGGGCAGGAAGATCTCTTGGAGTAGGAAATGACAACCCACTCCAGTATTCTTGCTTGGAGAATTCCGTGGACAGAGGAGCCTGGTGGTCTATAGTCCATGTGATCCGAAAGAGCTGAACACAACTGAGTGATTAACACTTTCACACTTCCATTAAAGTAAAAACAATTTCATCTTTTTTCAACATAGGTCATTTGTCCAGAAGAGCAGTATGGATGGAAACTCAATAGAATGGGGATGTTGGATATGGAATTAAGAAAAGGAGTGTTTCTGTTTTAAGGGTTTAAAAAAAATATTAAAGGAAAGGGAGAATGTGGGAATGGAATGACATTAGACACAACTTATAAACATATTGAAGAGCCAGCAAAGAAAAGGAAGGTAAAATCGAGAGAGAACAGTTGATGGGATATCTCTGAAAGTGGAGGAATCAACAAATGTTATTTGGAAATGGTTTAGAGAAATCTTAACTCATACGAATAACTAAAGTATAGACCTTTTCAAATCAAGTACTACTTTTTATGGGAGTTAATGCCATACTACAGCTGGAGTCTCCTTGTAGAACACCAGGGATTTCAAAATGATAATATTCACTGAAGATTGGATGTCTGGAAAGGCTTAAAGATTTTTTCTGACACTCATATGGTGGCATGGAGTGTGTCGCTAATATCCAGAGGCACAATTAGTCTGATTTGGCAAGCACGTTGCATATCTCCCTAATAACCAGGAGAATATACCCTGGCAATACAGGTGTGACAGATAAAACTAACTAATTATTGGGGCTTTCCCATTTTCCTTCACTTATTAAAATATTTTCTGAAAAAATATCAAAGAGCCTAATTGTAGAAGGCTTTGTTTAAACTCTGACTTAACAGACGGTTGAGAATTTTATTTAATATTTATTTATTACATAAACTTCCTTGAAACATAGTATGTATATGTTTGTATGTATAAGTAAATCCATACATTTCTATTATATATGTATAAACCTTTTTTCAATATTTAACTTCCCTGGAAGCTCAGACAAAATGGATTTCCAAATTGTGCTGACAGTGGGAAAAGTTCGATGACTTTCACTATGAATATGGTTTGGCAGAACTTTGTTTGCAAATACAGCAATCAAATTTGAGGCAGCTGGTCTCCAGCTTCCTTGCATGGTTTGAATATAGAATGCCTTTGGATATACAGTGAAAGATCAGATCCTTGCCAGGTATCACCCTTCCAGGGAAGTTCTGTCTAATTATTGTGAACAGTTGTGAATTAGTGTGATTCTGCTGCTGCTGCTGCTAAGTCGCTTCAGTTGTGTCTGACTCTGTGCGACCCCACAGACGGCAGCCCATTGGGTTCCATCATCCCTGGGATTCTCCAGGCAAGAACACTGGAGTGGGTTGCCATTTCTTTCTCCAATACATGAAAGTGAAAAGTGAAAGTGAAGTCGCTCAGTCGTGTCTGACTTAGCGACCCCATGGACTGCAGCCTACCAGGTTCCTCCATCCATGGGAGTTTCCAGGCAAGAGTACTGGAGTGGGATGCCATTGCCTTCTGCAGTGTGATTCTAGAACATACAATTTCCCCTGACATTTTAATTTCTGAAATTTGCATGTAACTTTTGGTTAATCTGCTCATTGAAAATATTTATTTTTTTCCTTAAAGGTGGTTATAGGAAAACAATAAAGAGCTTTAGCATGGAGGAGACTGAGGCATAGAGAGATTATGTATCTTGGCCATGGATACAAACTGGGATGAATCTGTATTTAAATTTGTTTAATACAATTTATTAAAGGAATTTAAACCTAGGTCTATCTTACTTGAAAGGTGGTCAAGAACACATGTTTTTTCACCATCCACCATGCTGATGGATACAGTATTCTAAGTACTAGCATATAACAGTAGATAGAATAGACAGGTATCTGCTTTCAAGAAGCTTACATTCCAAAGGAGGGAAATGGACACTAATCAAGTAGATATAGGAAATGTAGATGCTATACATGTCATAAAGCAAATGAAATGCGGCAAGGTGGTAGAGAGAGACTGGGGAGTCGCTTCTTACACGTTTCTTCTAGGAGGTAACATTCGAATTTCTTCCTACCCTTGAGTGGCAACAACATAAGGTGTGAAGAAAGAGCAACTGCAAAAGCCCTGAGAGTTGAAGAAACTTGCTCTTGACCAATTTTCAAATCAGACATTTGCTAATTTTACCCCCAAGTGTCTCCCTTCAAGAGCCCATGATCTTAATTCTGTCACATGATAAATGATGGTGTTAGATGTGTTCAAGATTCTACAAAGGAATGGAAGAGTGAAAGCTGTGGTTAGAGTAAGAGTGCTGGGGAAGGAGATGTGGGTCCATCTGGGTCCTGAAGGAAAAGTAGGATTTTGCCTGGGATGTGGGACAGGGAGTGGATGTGCCTAGAAAGAACAGCATGTGAAACAGCAACGAGGTATGAAGGAACATGAGGCTTCCCACGTGGCTCAGTGGTGAAAAATCTGCCTAACAATGCAGCAGACACAGGTTCAGGTCCTAGGTCAGGAAGATTCCCTGGAGAAGGAAATGGCAACCCGCTGACTATTATTGCCTGGGAAATCCCATGGATAGAGGAGCCTGGAGGGTTATAGTCCACGGAGCTGCAGAATCAGACACAACTGAGTGACTGAGCACATATGAGTGCATGAGAAACATGGGGTATTCTGTACATGGTCAGATGAGCTAACTTGGGCTTCATAACGGAGAGTGCAGCACCTGGAAATTAGTTAGCTTGACAAGGTCTTGCAACAAGTTCTCCTCTCAGTTTTTAAGGATAATGTCACTAAAAATGCTCTAAGTGAATTTCCTGTCAGTGACTGGCCTTCCCAAGCTTTCTTAATGAGTGAGATGAAAGGTATACTGTTTAAGTCAGTAGTTCTCAGCCCTGGATGCCCATAAGAATCATTAGTTAAATTTATAGTAAATATAAATTAAAACAATTTTTAACCCCTGAACAATTAAAATCAGAAGATCGGGAAGTGGAGTTTAGACTTTGGTGGTTTTCTAGGCTCCCCAGGTAAAACTAATGAGTAATTGGTGTTGGGACTGAAAGATCAGCAGAGAAACTGAGTTTTCTAAAGACACTGGGCATCTCGTGTGTTACAGAATCTATACAGAAAAAAGTCACCCCCAAAAGAAGGAACCGGCAAGGATTGATTTGAGGACTGATAGTGTTCCAGGGTTTAAAGAAGTCATTTTGAAAATTCAGCAAGTGAAAGAAGTGTAATCATTATGCAACCAGGCTCTGAAATGTAATGGAGAGATGTGAACTTAATGGTGCCCCCGAACACTCCTCGGTAATTATCTCCGAAGAAAACAATGGTGCCAAAGGGAGATCCTGACTCTCCCAAGCCTCAGTACATGAGAAGTAATCTGACTGAGAAAGTGATTGTGAATCATGTCTTGACTTGCTTTTCCATAATGACACCTGAGGCATGCTTGTTTGTTCTATAAACCTTAGTTAAGCAAAGTTACCCTCCAAGACACCAGGGGTTTTCCAGAGAACACTTACTTTAATCGGAACTCATCTGTTTTTGTTCCTAATGAGTCTCCCATTTTATACCCTGCTCCTAGTTTCAAATAAAATGCCCCTCACCCCATTGGGGATGATTAAAAACCCATTTAAGCCTACAATATACGGTAGCTGCCAAAATGTTTCCACCAAGCAATGCTGCTCAGAACTGAGGCCTGCAGGCAGGATGGGAATACAGAAAAAACTTGACTGCTCTAGCTTAAAAAATTCACATCCAATTAGTCCTGGTTTTTGTTGTTTAAAAAAAAAAATCTTAGAATTATATTCACTTTCTAAGGTTTGCTATCATATTCTACCTCCATTTCATCCCCTTTTAATCTTCCAGTTGGTTTCTCTTTAGGAATGTATGATAAACAGTTTTGGGAGTCCATGTCATTAAGTCTTATCAGTGTTTATGGCTAAAATTTAGTTGTCTATTCTGCTTGTCATAAGGCTGCTATGCTATAAAATTATTTCATTAAAATTAAAGCTCTTGTTTATGAAATTAGTCATTCTTATGAGTCAGAATTAAGGGAATTTCTTCTTGTAGCTATGGGCATTTTGTTTTTAGGAAATTGTAAGGTGCTAATCAGTTTCTTTAGGAGGAACATTTAAGTACTATAATGTCAAGAACCTTTGTTCTCAGGCTTATAAATCCCTTTCATTCTCCTCCATAGTGTGGGATCTCAGGATTTCAGCTGTCCGTTTTGTACATTTTGCACACTGTTGAACTAGTGTACTAGGAAAAATCATTCACAAATAATAGAGAAGCAGATGTTTCTTCAATCACAATAATCAACTAGAATGAGCTAATTTGCTCATTGATCTGTGGTTCTTAATTATTTGAAAATCTGATTAAAGGTGTGAAACTCTTTGGAAAGGGCAAACACACTCATCCTATTTCACACATCATGAATGTAAATGGTGGGCTACATGACATATGTACCTGCACTTGGCTCAGTGAATGGCACAAGGTTGATAATAAATATTTGTTCAACAAGTAAATGAATAATGAATGAATGTGTAAGCAGTTTTGGCAGGAAAGTCTTCTTTACATAAAGGTTGTCACTTAATAAAGCTATATTTTAACTAAACTTAGACCAGGTATCCTCATGCTCTACTCGTTTCTGGTTCAAGCACACCTTCAGAACTTTTGATCACACAATTACCTTTCCAGTTGGTTGGTTATTTTCAAGATCAAAGAAGTAGAAATGAAGAATAAATAATTAGCAGATGACCAGATCTCTACCCTAGCTTATGCTTCAGTAACCTTGCAAACAAACTGTGTGAACAAGATAGCATCCAAAGAAAGATCACGAAGTATCAACAGCCTGCACATAGAGGGAGATGGCTATGAGTCCAATCCCCTATCTCAGTGATTAACTAAAATTACTTCCCCTTTCCATTAAAAAAGATTCATGCCTGAACAGAATCTTCAGAGTTGGTTTTGGGACATGAGTCTGTCTTCTCTCCAGATTGTCAGCTTTTTTGATTAAAGCATCTTTCCTTTCTATAACGCTAATACTTGCCTCTAGGTCATGGGTTTTTGAGTGGCAAGCAGCCAAACCTGAGTTAGATAATAAACGAAATTTCAGGATAAGTTTGGATGCCCATGAAGGCTAGTTTCAATAAATTCTGAGTTAGGAGACTCCACCATGTATGAAAAGCCCTAGAGACTTTCTTTCCCTTTCTGTGTCAAGAGTTGATCATCTCCTTCCTGGCAACACAATTTAAATCTAGGAAGAGTGCACATGTGTGATTAGGTTTCCAGGTAGAGAATATAATCATTTCTAGACCCTTTCATAGAAATTAACCCACATTTCCTTGATGGAATCTTCCATTGTTCCTAAATTCCTCTGTAATGCATTTAATTACCATCTCTTGTCTTTCCCCCCTATTGCAATGCATTTTAATCTATCTTTATTCTCAGAAGACATTGTTTTTCCTCTATTTCCAAGTTCCTAGGGCATCTTAATCCACATCCTGCCAAAGGCAGCTGGAAAGCGTTGGCTCAGCTTCCTCTCTATGGCTGAGGCAGGCTGCCTGCTCTGAACTTCTCCAGACACATGCTCTAAAAAAGATCTATAGGAAAAAAGTTCTGCCCACCTCCCCCTTCCCATTCAGTTGTCCTAACTGTGTCTATGCAATTTTAAAAGTCTTGTTTACCAACATCTTAGTCTGCTTGGGCTGCTATAACGAAATACCATAAAACGGGTGACTTAAACAGCAGAGATATATTTTTTAGAGTTGACTGGGTAGTCCCAAATCAAGGTGCTGGCTGATTTTGTTCCTGGTGAGAGCTCTCTTTCTAGCTAGCAGATGGCTGACTTCTTAGTAAGCTCTCACATGGCCTTTCCTTGGTATGTGCATACACCATACATAGAGAGAGAGACATACAGAATCTTGATCTTCTTATAAGCCACTAAACTCATCATGAGGGGCCCTCATGCTCTTGATCTAACCTAATCCCAAAGACACCACTCCAAATCACATTGAGGTTAGGGCTTTGATATGAATCGTAGTATTTCATTCAGTCAACACTAAGTCTATAACACCTAATGACTGAGGAGAGGAGTAGTGCTGAAAGAAGAGGAAATAGGAATTCTTTTGAGAACCTGTTGTGTACCAGATATAGGTCATGTGTGATTTGTTAAACCCTAACAACATCTGTGATCACTCACCTAGAGCCAGACATCCTGGAATGTGAAGTCAAGTGGGCCTTAGAAAGCATCACTATGAACAAAGCTAGTGGAGGTGATGAAATTCCAGGTGAGCTATTTCAAATCCTGAAAGATGATGCTGTAAAAATGTTGCACTCAATATGCCACCAAATTTGGAAAACTCAGCAGTGGCCACAGGACTGGAAAAGGTGCGTTTTCATTCCAATTCCAAAGACAGGCAATGCCAAAGAATGCTCAAACTACCACACAATTGCACTCATCGTACATGCTAGTAAAGTAATGCTCAGAATTCTCCAAGCCAGGCTTCAGCAATACGTGAACCGTGAACTTCCAGATGTTCAAGCTGGTTTTANGAGCTCCCAATCCTGAATCCCCCTCCCACCTCCCACCCCACATTGTCTCTTTGGATCATCCTCGTGCACCAGCCCCAAGCATCCTGCATCCTGCATCGAACATAGACCGGCATCTCGTTTCTTGCATGATCGTATACATGCTTCAATGCCATTCTCCCAAATCATCCCCCCTCTCCCTCTCCCACAGAGTCCAAAAGTCTGTTCTACATATTTGTGTCTCTTTGAGATTTTTTAAAAACACGTTTTGCCAGTGAAGGCAAAGTTGAGAGAAAGGTGATTCTAGGCATCAAGTTGTCTGAATCAGGAGAAGGTTCTAAGGTGAGAGAAAGGAAGTAAATATATATGCTCCTATCCTTACTGAAAGGAAGTGGAAATTCAAGAAGAAGGGAAGATGCAGAAAGTAGAGATGGTAGAAAGTAGGGGACACTCAGGGAACTCACATCTAATGCTGAGCTCAGAGATGTTTGCTGCTTTTGCTTTTTCATGGAATCTTCTAGTAGCAAGAAACAGACCTCTATACTTCAGAAGTTCTTCTTCCCTAAGAAGGTAAGAGGATTTACTACATGGGTTGGAGGAGGTGCAAAGAGAGAAGAAATATTTGAAAAGCTGTAGATAAATAAGGATAAATTTTAGTAAAAGAAGATATGAACAAAGTATACAGAGAAAAGAGAATTAAAGATGAATTGAAATAGAAGAAATTTTTATGCACACAGTACTCTTAGAGGTTTAGAGGAGAAGACCAAATAATCTGACTCAAGCTGGAATGTTTTTCCACAATTTTATCCCTCCTTTTAAATCAGAGAAGCTTCTCTGTTCTTCAAGACACTTTCCCAGGTCAGTCCATGAGGAAACAATTTATATGCCTCTATTTTGTCTTTGAACACATTGCCTCTCTCAGGGTTATTGAAACTTTGGAGGCTTGATTGATTTTTCACTTCTTTGTATTTCCTACTACATGGAGAGGTCTCTATGTTTTCATCTATGGATTAATGGAGTAGCTGTTTCATAGGAGCCCTTGATCCATACTTATTCTATTTTTCCATTATTATTTATTTGGTAATAAATTAAATTAAGAAAAAATTGAATGAGCAGATAAGCAAATGAATATTTGTTTTCATACCAGAACAATTTAATCCCAAACACGCAAACAAAAGAGATGCATATTTAGAACAAGGGCAGAGGGTTTATCCATGCTGTCCATGTAACTGTTTTGCATATTCTGAAGGCCCAGGAGATGATCCATCCAGATAGCCTTAAATTGAATCATAGTGGACAAATTCTTTCCACTTTCTGGAGCCTGGATTCTTTATTTGTGTAATAAAAAAAATTGAGGAGGTGCTTTCCAAGAGGTTACCTCATTGTGATTCTAAAATCTCTATAAGCAAACTTGCTAAGGAAGATGATTTTAGTAGCAATGTGTATTGCCGGAATGACTGAGACCTTGAGATGCCCAGAAAGAGGGCTGATGGTCTAAAGTCAGTGCCAGGAAGACCAAGGAGAGGTATGACTGTCATNAGATGATTTTAGTAGCAATGTGTATTGCCGGAATGACTGAGACCTTGAGATGCCCAGAAAGAGGGCTGATGGTCTAAAGTCAGTGCCAGGAAGACCAAGGAGAGGTATGACTGTCATCATTCAAGCCTCACCCTGTGGAGCCACACCTTGGCCTGAGCCAATCTGCTCACAGAAGCAGGGAGGGCAGGAGGCAGGGCTGGGCATAAAAGGAAGAGCCGGGCCAGCTGCTGCTTACTCTTGCTTCTGACACAACTGTGTTCACTAGCAACTACACAAACAGACACCATGCTGAGTGCTGAGGAGAAGGCTTCTGTCATCTCCCTATTTAGCAAGGTGAACGTGGATGAAGTTGGTGCTGAGTCCCTGGGCAGGTAGGTATCCTGCTTACAAGACAGGTTTAAGGAGAGTGAAATGCACCTGGGCGTGAGAGGATTGAGCCGTCCCCTGAGATTCTGAAAGCTGCTGACTTCCTCTGACCTTGTACTGTTTTCTCCCCTTAGGCTGCTGGTTGTCTACCCCTGGACTCAGAGGTTCTTTGAGTCCTTTGGGGACTTGTCCTCTGCTGACGCCATTTTGGCCAACGCTAAGGTGAAGGCCCATGGCAAGAAGGTGCTAGACTCCTTTAGTGAGGGCATGAAGCATCTGGACGACCTCAAGGGCGCCTTTGCTGCGCTGAGTGAGCTGCACTGTGATAAGCTGCACGTGGATCCTGAGAACTTCAGGGTGAGTTTGTGGAATCCTCAATATTCTCCTTCTTTTTATGGTCAAGCTCGTGTCATAGAGAGAGGGCTGAATAGCAGGATGCAGTTTAGAATGGAGAAGATGTATTCTGCTTAGAGTGCTAAGGACTTCTCCAAACCATTTAGGTTCTTTTAACCTCTTTGCTCTTGCTGGAAAATCCCGTGGGTGGAGGAGCCTGGTGGGCTGCAGTCCATGGGGTCACTAAGAGTCGGACATGACTGAGCGACTTCACTTTCACTTTTCACTTTCATGCATTGGAGAAGGAAATGGCAACCCACTCAAGTGTTCTTGCCTTGAGAATCCCAGGGATGGGGGAGCCTGGTGGGCTGCCATTTATGGGGTCACACAGAGTCGGACTCTATGGGGTCACACAGAGTCGGACACCACTGAAGCGAGTTCCAGCAACCTCTTTGCTCACAATAATCATTTCTTCAGATTCATTCTTGTTCTCTGTTGTCTGCAATGTCTTCTCTTTTTAATTATACTCTTTGAGTGTTCAATTTCAAAAAAGACTTCTTCATTTACTTTAAAAATATTATTTAATATTTTCCCCTTATCTGTTCCTTTCAAGGGATAAAATGTCATATTGCTTTTTTAAAAGATTCGAAATAATAAAAATGATAACAAGTTCTGGATTAAGATAGAAAGAGAGAAACATTTCTAAATATAAATTCAGCCTGATATGAGTAGCTTCACATCAGCAGTAGCATCTATACTTCAGTCATCTTTGTGCTAATATCCTAGGGGCACAGCTTGGGATGGACCTGAAATACTCTGAATCTAACCTGGGTACCTGCACTAACCCTGCTCTTGCTTAATGTCTTTTCCACACAGCTCCTGGGCAATGTGCTGGTGGTTGTTCTGGCTCGCCGCTTTGGCGGTGAATTCTCCCCGGAGCTGCAAGCTAACTTTCAGAAGGTGGTGACTGGTGTTGCCAATGCCCTGGCCCACAGATATCACTAAGCTCCCCTTCCTGATTTCCAGGAAATGTTATTTCAACCTCAGAGCCCAAAAACTGAATTTGGAAAAATTATGAAGCATTTTGAGCATCTGGCCTTTGCCTAATAAAGACACTTATNGAAGATCATGGCATCTGGTCCCATCACTTCATGGGAAATAGATGGGGAAACAGTGGAAACAGTGTCAGACTTTTTTTGGGGGGTGGGGGGCTCCAAAATCACTGCAGATGGTGATTGCAGCCATGAAATTAAAAGACCCTTATTCCTTGGAAGGAGGGTTATGACCAACCTAGATAGCATATTCAAAAGCAGAGATATTAGTTTGCCAACAAAAGTCCCTCTAGTCAAGGTTATGGTTTTTCCTGTGGTCATGTATGGATGTGAGAGTTGGACTGTAAAGAAAGCTGAGGGCTGAAGAATTGATGCTTTTGAACTGTGGTGTTGGAGAAGACTCTTGAGAGTCCCTTGGACTATGTGGAGATCCAACCAGTCCATTCTAAAGGAGATCTGTCCTGGGTGTTCAATGGAAGGACTGATGCTAAAGCTGAAACTCCAGTATTTTGGCCACCTCATGCAAAGAGTTGACTCATTGGAAAAGACTCTGAAGCTGGGGGGGATTTGGGGGCAGGAGGAAAAGGGGACGACAGAGGATGAGATGGCTGGATGGCATCACTGACTCGATAGAAATGAGTCTGAGTGAACTCCGGGAGTTGGTGATGGACAGGGAGGCCTGGCGTGCTGCAATCCACGGGGTCTCAAAGAGTTGAACACGACAGAGCAACTGAACTGAGCTGAACATTATGAGGTAGCAATATACACTTCAATTTTAGAAGTGAGGACCTTCAGGTTTAGATAGGTTAAGTAACTTGTGCCTGGTCATGTATTAGGAAACACTCATACAAGGAGCCTCACCTAGGTCTCATTACACTAGCCTTAGATGGATACAAACACCAGTCTGAAAACTGAATGTGTTAGTCTCACATATGGGAATTTTCAAATAACACCAACATCTAAGATCCACCCTCCATTATAAAGATTCATCTAGAGTGAGGATAAGATCATCTCCACAGGAGAGTCTGACTCACGATCTGTTTAGAAAGCAATTTACCTCAACTCACTCTTTTCCAGGATTAGTAAATACTTAGGTTGCCTTTCAGGTATGACAGGGACCTTTGATGTTCTAAGACAGATAGAATTTCAGGGATCATCCCTGCCTCCCTGGGGAGTAACAAGATTATACCAACTACAAAAGTTCTCTGTGAAGAGTAATTATAGTCACATACCTACTGTTTCTTGGACATGTCTCTGTCACCAATTAAGTGCGGAAGGTCTTGAAGATGCTAGAGAAGCCACAGGAGACGTAGATATCAACATCAACAGCAGCAATGGAAAAGCACCATGCATTTTCTCTAATTCCTTCTGTAGAAATACATTCACGCTTTTTTCCCTCCTCTACAGGCTATGGGGTCGCAGAGTCAGACATGACTGAGCAACTAACACACACAAAGAAAGAATACTAGATGTGACTATAAAGTCTTGTGTTTGATTTTAAAATTAAAACAACAACAAAAGTGTACAAGGAAAGTTTTGGAGGTGATGGATATATTTATTACCTTGATTGTGATGATGCTAATGTGACTGTATACAAAGGTCTGAATAATTCATCAAATTGTATGGGTTAATTTTGTATAGCTTTTCCACACCAATTATTTCTCAATAAAGCTGAAAAAAATCTGCAAACAGAATTATACATCTAAACGAAACTTTATACCATCTCTAGAGATAGCTTGGGGAGTCACATGTTTACTTTAATGGTGTAACTGAGGCTTGAACACCTTTTGAATTCCCCATGCAAATGCTTACAGAGTTTGTGGCATTTTCTTTGAATATCCTTTGCCAGAAAAACCTCTGATCTTTATGCTATAGGTTTGATTTTTGGAAATAGCAAAATTGTATTTGGAGACAAGTTCTGCAATCAAGTTAAGTGATCACACCAGGGAATTCTGCTTTGAGAACAAAATTGGGACCGACCATCGACTAACAAGAATACCTTTACTACTAGGTTTGCAAAACTTATTTTGAGATGAATTACAGTATGGGTATTTTCCAACTGATTTTTAGCAAAAAGGCATAGTATATTGTGTGAAGGTGTTATTGTTTAGTTGCTAAGTCATATCTGACTCTTTGCCACCCCAAAGACTATGGTCCATCAGATTCCTCTGTCCATGGAATTTCATAAGAAAGACTACTGGAGTGGGTAGATGTTTCCTTCTCCAGGTTATCTTCCTGACTCTGGGATCAAACTCACATCTCCTGCATTGGCAGGCAGATTCTTTACCCCTGAGCCACCAGGGAAGATCTTATATTAAATATGTAGAATAGATGACAGTTTTGTAAGACAAGAGACATTTGAAAATGAGAACTATGATTTTTTTCCTTTTTATTTTTTTAAGAGTTTCTTTGTACACTTCGATTTTTATTTGACATAAGATCAATTTTAGTTGATGTTAGGTAATTTGATGCTATCAGGTCAGTCTGATGATATCAAACAGCTGTAGAGTTCCTTTGGGCTGAACCAGCCTGTCCCACAATTCACTTTTCAGGAAACACAATCTGGGCATATATCTCATTATTCTACTCAATATCTCCAGATATTGTAGCAGCAACTTATGCATAATAGGGAAATAATTGGGCAAAAGATGAATAATAATTTTGATTATAATTAAGGCAGCAAGAGAGAGGAAATAAAATGCAGTCATGTTAGATAAACAACTGGAAATAATAGGCATCTTTACCATCTTTTGAAATAGCACACTAACCCAACATCATGATTTTTCCTCATTAACTTTAGAAGTGCTCCTTCTACCATATTCACTTCTCAGTTGCATTGCAGGGGATCTGTATGCACTCTGAATGACTCAAGATTTCATACAATCCTCGTTTCTGAAATGTCTTCTGATCATTGAATCGTAAGGTTAATCATCTTCAAGTTGTCATCATTCTGATTTTTTAAGGGCCTGGCATTCTTGAACAAAGCTATTATTTTCCTCAGTACTTTTCCATCTTCTTGTTCATGGTATTATTTACAGCCAGCTTTGGAAAAATAGCACCAATCATCATAACAGCTTTGCATACTTACATTGCACCTGTTTCTGCACTATAAATGATTATTTATAATTTAGATTTATAGGAAATATTCATGGTAACTAGATCTCTGGGCACATATGTGCCTACTGAGTGCTTCTATTTCCCAGATAGAAAAACACATTTATAACAAAAAGCTCTTTTTAACTTTAAGCCAACAAATATTAAGGCTCTTTTATATTGGCTACATAGATGATACAGGCTCTTTTACTGGCTGTAAAGATGACACTCTCAACTTTGGCCTTAATGAAGCATAACCAAGCCCATTAAAATCTTATTTCCAAAGTGCCTTTTGAAAAAGTTCCTTACTTTCTCACTATCCCCAGATTCAACAGATGTCTTTTTGGATGTACGTAATGTTTTAGTTTGTTCATTTTAGAATCTAATTTCATCACATAGCTTCTGTGGTATAATCGAAGCAAGCTGGATAAATTATGTCCTAACTGGTTCATCTTGAAAGAAGCCCAAACTTGTCTCAAAATATTTTTGATATTTGGAGTCTTTCATACAGAAAAAAAGAAGAATCAAACAGAAGCATGATAAGAATTTTCTAAGTTAATTTGTAAGTGCGCCAATTGTGGCATAACTGAACAAAGATCTCACATATTTATTCTACACAAAACTCCAACATTTTGACAGAACATGAGCTTATAGGGGCAGAGATCAAGCCTTGTGGCTTTTGGTATGCTAAGCTCTTAGCATTATGCTTGGCATAGAGTAGGTATTAAGTAATTGTTTGCTGAATATACCTTAATCTTAGCATTTCTAGGGAGAAAAAAAAACGATTTGAAGTTCAGAGAGAAGACTCATCACTAGACTCTCCAAATACACACGTGTTTTGCATGTTTGGCATTCCTTATCATAGAACAAGAACCTGGAGAACCAGATTAGGGTTTTAAAGTAGGGGTTTGGTTATCACACAGAAAGTAAGACTAAATCATGTCCACCTACCATATTGGAAATGAAATAGTCCTTGAAAGTACATCTGTCTGTCCCTCAATATCTCACTTGGTGATGGGAATGTAACCAGTTTGTTATATAGTGTGATGTTAACAGGCAACGGCAGCTTGATGTGTTGGCTTTTCTAGGTAACACATTTACCTTAGAGCAGACTCCTTTAATCTAAAGGCATGACTCATTCGACTCCTGGGAATTACAGCAACTTGGGGGTAGAATCTCATGGTCCAGGGCAATGTCTTGCCTTCTCATTTTTCTTCAAACTTCATCATGTCTAATCTCTCAAGTTCTGTTCATGTTGCTTCCACACTTCTTATGGATTCGGTCTCACATCTTCTCTCTCTCTCTCCTGTACTGTTGAATTGGCCTTTCTCTTGCCCTTCCTGCTCCAGTCATCTCCATAAACCCAGCATTTACATTCCAGCCAAGGTGATTTTTTAAAATACAAATATACTTCTATCTCTGAATCACAGGAAAGCAGTGATTGCAACAGTCAGTGTCTACAGGTTCCTCAAAAAAATAGTATTCGAAACTTCATGTCCTTCGTTGCTGCTACTGCTGCTAAATCGTTTCAGTTGTGTCCGGCTCTGTGTGTCCCCATAGACGGCAGCCCACTGGGCTCCTCTGTCCCTGAGATTCTCCAGGCAAGTATACTGGAGTGGGTTGCCATTTCCTTCTCCAATGCATGAAAGTGAAAAGTGAAAGTAAAGTCGCTCAGTCGTGCCTGACTCTTAGTGACCCCAGGGACTGCAGTCTCCCAGGCTCCTCCATCCATGGGATTTTCCAGGCAAGAATACTGGAGTGGGGTNTTTCCTTCTCCAATGCATGAAAGTGAAAAGTGAAAGTAAAGTCGCTCAGTCGTGCCTGACTCTTAGTGACCCCAGGGACTGCAGTCTCCCAGGCTCCTCCATCCATGGGATTTTCCAGGCAAGAATACTGGAGTGGGGTGCTATTGCCTTCTCCTTCATTAGGGAAATGCAAATCAAAACAACAATGAGACACCACTTCATACCCACTAGGTCAGTTATTAGTTTAAAAATGGAAAGTAACAAGTGTTGGTGAGGATGTGGGAAAAAAATCTTACTTGTGCATTTCTGGTAGGAATGTAAAACAAGGCAGCTCCTGTGGAAAACCATTTGGTGATTCTTCAAAAAGTTGAACAGAATTACCATATAATCCAGCAAGTCTACTTTTAGATATGTACCCCAAAGAACTCAAAGAAGATACTGAACAGATATTTGTAGATCAATTTCCCCAGTTGGGTGATTTACATGATAGCCAAATTGTGGAAACAATTCAAATGTCCAACAATAGATGAATGGATAAACAAAATGTAATNAGCAAGTCTACTTTTAGATATGTACCCCAAAGAACTCAAAGAAGATACTGAACAGATATTTGTAGATCAATTTCCCCAGTTGGGTGATTTACATGATAGCCAAATTGTGGAAACAATTCAAATGTCCAACAATAGATGAATGGATAAACAAAATGTAATATAATATATATAATAGAATGTTATTGAGATTTTCAAAGAAATGAAATTCTGAAAACATTATGCTAAGTGAAATGTAAGACATACAAATGTTTGATTCCATTTATTTGAGGTACTTGTAATAGGCAAATTCATAGATATAGAAAGTAGAATAGTAGTTATCAGTGACTATGGGGAGGGACTATTGAGAACCATTGTTTAATGGGTATAAAGTTTCAGTTTGAGGTGTTAAATACGTTCTGGAGCTGGACAGTGGTGATGGATGCATATCATACATTTAATGCCACTGAATTTTAGAATTAAAATGGTGAAAATGATACATTTAATGTTACATCTTTTATCAGAATAAATATAAAACTAATTGAATGAACATTTCTGCTTCACCCTTGGTCTCCAGCAGCTCTACAGTCACTAACACAATCTTCCTTCACACCACACACCCTGTCTGTGTTAACCTAACACTTGATCAACTCTCCAGGACTCCTTCCCTGCTCCCTCACAAGTTGGATGCGGGGCTCAGCTTCCTTGGCTTGGGTGACCTGCAATGCTCTACACATCCTTTATCCCAAGCACAGTGCACTGGAATGATCTGTTCTTGACTGCCACAAAGATAAAGAGCTTCTTATTGGAAAGAACTGAGTCTTTTAGATTCTGAGTGTTTTGAGTAAAACACCTGACATGAACTTGGTTCTCAATAAATACTAAGAGAACAAGCTTGGGAGAAAGCAGCTAATTTTCAAAAACATAAAATGTCAAGATTAAAAGAAATCTTAAAACTTATTTAGTCTAAAGTCCTTAAGGAAATAATTAAATGCTAATGACACAGTAGCTAAAATGTTGCCTTCTAGAGGTCCAATTTTCACTTGAAATTCAATAGCATTTTTCATTTAATAACTCATATCTGAATTATATATTCATCATGTCTATGTTTTCCAAATTTTAATGAGTCTTACAACATCTTCATAGGGTTTTCTCTTCCCATGGACTAGTTGTCCTACTGTCCAATTAAGTTCATGTTTAGCTTAAGCAATATTGTCAATTACATAGCAGTTTTATGTGTAGTTTCCTTTTTTCTACTACGTTCAGTTCAGTTCAGTTCAGTCGCTCAGTCGTGTCCGACTCTTTGTGAACCCATGAACTGCAGCACGCCAAGCCTTCCTGTTCATCACCATCTCTCGGAGTTCACTCAGACTCTTGTCCATCGAGTCCGTGATGCCATCCAGCCATCTCATCCTCGGTCGTCCCCTTCTCCTCCTGCCCCCAATCCCTCCCAGCATCAGAGTCCTTTCCAGTGAGTCAACTCTTCCCATGAGGTGGCCAAAGTACTGGAGATTCAGCTTCAGCATCATTCTTTCCAAAGAAATCCCAGGGTTGATCTCCTTCAGAATGGACTGGTTGGATCTCCTTGCAGTCCAAGGGACTCTCAGGAGTCTTCTCCAACACTACAGTTCAAAAGCATCAATTCTTCAGCGCTCAGCCTTCTTCACAGTCCAATTCTCACATCCATACATGACCACAGGAAAAACCATAGCCTTGACTAGACGGACCTTAGTCGGCAGTAATGAATATACTATCTAGGTTGGTCATAACTTTTCTTCCAAGGAGTAAGCATCTTCTAATTTCATGGCTGCAGTCACCATCTGAAGTGATTTTGGAGCCCAAAAATATAAAGTCTGACACTGTTTCCACTGTTTCTCCATCTATTTCCCATGAAGTGATGGGACCGGATGCCATGATCTTCGTTTTCTGAATGTTGAGCTTTAAGCCAACTTTTTCACTCTCTTCTTTCACTTTCATCAAGAGGCTTTTTAGCTCCTCTTCACTTTCTGCCATAAGGGTGGTATCATCTGCGTATCTGAGGTGATTGATATTTCTCCCGGCAATCTTGATGCCAGCTTGTGTTTCTTCCAGTCCAGCGTTTCTCATGATGTACTCTACTACCTTAAATAGGTAATTAACTATAAACTGAAAAATCACCCAAAGGGCACCTAAAGTCATCTTGCTATATTTTATGTGCACCCAGCCAATAAACATCCAACCTGTACAAGCATCTTAAAAATAAACTCAAACCCATTTTTCATATTATGTAACCCCCGGGCAAATTCAACTTCATTTGATACTACTTAAAAAAATTTGGTAGTGCAGAATGACAAAGCCATATAGATTGTGGAGGGGAAGTTCAGAGGTTAACATTTAAAATATTTTCAAGATAATTTTGATTGTTTTGACTATATATTCAGCGATACTTTTGCACTGACTTTAGCATCACTTAGCATAAAATGATGGAGAAGGCAATGGCATCCCACTCCAGTACTCTTGCCTGGAAAATCCCATGGAAAGAGGAGCCTGATGGGCTGCAGTCCGTGAGGTTGCTAAGAGTCGGACATGACTGAGTGACTTCAGTTTCACTTTCATGCATTGGAAAAGGAAATGGCAACCCACTCCAGTGTTGTTGCCTGGAAAATCCCAGGGATGGGGGAGTCTGGTGGGCTGCCGTCTATGAGGTTGTACAGAGTCGGACAAGACTGAAGCGACTTAGTAGCAGGAGCAGCAGCAGCATAAAATGAAAATCCACAGGAATTTAAATCTGGAATTAGATCAGCTGATTAAGAAAATTTGATTATTTTTTCTTTGATGCATGTCAGAAACAGCACATATACCATAATACAATAAATAAAATTCTAAAGTTGTTAGTTGCTCAGTGGTGTCCAACTCTTTGTCACCCCATAGACTATCACCCACCAGGCTCCTCTGTCCATGACATTTTCCAGGCCAGAATACTGGAGTGGGTTTCCATTTCCTTCTCCAGGGGATCTTTCCAACTCAGGAATCAAATCCAGGTCTCCTGCACTGCAGGCAGACTCTTTACCGTCTGAGCCACCAGGGAAGCTGGGCAAAATTCTAAAGGTATTTTTCTTATCCCTTCTAAAACTATCACAAAAGATCTCTAGAGTTTTTTTCCCCTCAAAAAACATCACAAATTGTGGTGTCTAATGACTCTAAATTACGGGGTTTAAGTGACTAAATGATCTAATGGTCATTTAATATGTCTTATCCTGTTATTCCATAATTTTCTTATTTCATATATACCCCCAAAAGGTAAATAAGAAAATTAATGCCTCAAGAAAGAAAATGTCAAGACAATGATGAAGACATTAACTATCAGTTATTAAAAAACATTCAAAGACCTAACGGAAATCATGATCATAGAAGTAATAGGAGCGGTGATGACAATGTCTTATCAAAGAGAGTGTATCAATAAAGATACAGAAATTATTTTTTAAAAGAACCAAATGGAAATGCCTAAATTAAGAAGTAACATAACCAAAATAAATGAAAGTGAAACTTTTTCAGTCATATCTGACTCTTTGTGACCCCATAGTCCATGGAATTGTCCAGGCTAGGATACTGGAGTGGGTAGTCTTTCCCTTCTCCAGGGCATCTTCCCAACCCAAGGATTGAACCCAGATCTCCCACATGGCAGGCAGATTCTTTACCAACTGAGCTATCAGAGAAGCCCCAGTGAAGAACTAAAAAGCCTCTTGATGAAAGTGAAAGAGGAAAGTTAAGAAGTTGGCTTAAAACTCAACATCCGGTCCTATCACTTCATGGCAAATAGATGTGGAAACAATGGAAACAGTGAGAGACTTTACTTTTTTGGACTCCAAAATCACTGCAGATGGTGACTACAGTCATGAAGTTAAAAGACACTTGCTCCTTGGAAGAAAAGTTATGACTGATCTAGACAGCCTATTTAAGAGCAGAGACATTACTTTGCCAACAAAGGTCTGTCTTGTCAAAGCTATAGTTTTTCCAGTAGTCACATGTGGATGTGAGAATTGGACTATAAAGAAAATTGAGTGCCGAATAGTTGATGCTTTTGAACTGTGTTGTTGGAGAAGACTCTTGAGAGTCCCTTTTACTGCAAGGGGATCCAACCAGTCCATCCTAAAGGAAATCAGTCCTGAATATTCATTGGTAAGACTGATGCTGAAGCTGAAGCTCCACTATTTTGGCTACCTGACGCGAAGAAGTGACTCATTTGAAAAGACTATGATGCTAGGAAAGACTGAAGGTGGGAGGAGAAGGGGACAACAGAGGATGATATAGTTCGATGGCATCACTGACTCAATGGACTTGAGTTTGAGTAAGCTCCAGGAGTTGGTGATGAACAGGGAAGCCTGGCATGCTGCAGTTCATGAGGTCACAAAGAGCTGGGCATGACTGAGTAACTGAACCGAACCAAAATAAAACATTCATTATTAGACAGTGAAATGATAACCTGTAGATTGGGAGAGAATTTTTGTAGATCACATATCTGATAAGGGACTTGTTCTAGAATAGGTAAAGAATTTCTAAAAATCAATAATCAAAAGAAAAAATTCAATTTAAAAATGAGGAACAGATCTGAATAGACATTTATTCCAAGAAGATATACAAATGATCAATAAGCACATGAAAAAATACTGCACATCTTTAAGTCACTAGGGAAATGAAAATAAAAATTACAATAAGACACAGTTTCACACACATTAGTAAAGCTAAAATCAAAAAGACAGATAAGAATAACTTCTAGTGAGGTGTCTAAAAACTGTTCATACACTGATGGTGGGAGGTAAATTGTGCAGCCTCCTTAGAATGCAGTCTGATATTTCCTTAGTTAAATACAGAGTTACCTCATGATTTAGCAAGTAACTATAATTTTATATCATGGTTTCTGTTGTTCACTTTTAATTAATCCATTTTACAGATAAAATTTAATTTATTATACTAATAAAATCACATCTACATTTTTTCAATTTAATATGGTTTGAAATTAAGTAAGTTAATGCTTTTTTCCCTGTAACATTATTAGCTGGTGTAATGAGTCTTTAAATACCAATTGGTATAATTCATCAACAGAATCCTCTCTTTAACAGATTCTCTGGTTCAAGATGATTATGTGACTGACTCATATGACTGACATGAAAGTTCAGCATAATTATTAGTTTTCTTCTGAACCATGAGTGAAAACACTGAATTATATTCAGTACCATGTTTTGTTAAGTCATTTTATTCTTGGAAAATTGGCAAGCCTTTAATAGAATGCATAGTTATTCTCTGACAACTAAAAGTCTGATTAAACCTATCAGATAGTAGAGTTTACAGTAGGATTTTTAAAGCTTGCATTTCATCTGAATATATTTCCAAAGAAATACCTATGTGTTGATACCTTTTCTAAAGTCTTCACTAAATACCAGACAATAAATCGATTATTATCTGTACTAATTGGCTATACTTAGACTGAGTAGAAAGGTTTCCTTAATGATTCCTTTAAAATTTCATCCTTACTGCTGGCATTTAGTGAATGTCAAAATACTTAATTCAGGAGTGAACTTTCTTTTTTTTTTTTCCGGTAAGATTCTATTGTTACTGACTTTATCTTGATAAAAAAAAAAATTACCTCAAATCTTAGAAAATACATTTCTGGATCCAGTAAGTGTGTTACTTTCTTAAAGTGACAAATCCTTCATGGGACTTTTTTACTTTTTTTTTTTTTTTAAATTTTAAGAAGGGGGGCGGTTCTAAGATGGCAGAGGAATAGGATGAGGAGACAACTTTCTCCCTCACAAATTCATCTAAAGATCATTTGAATGCTGAGCAAATTCCACAAAACAACCTCTGAATGCTGGCGGAAGGCACCAGGCATCCAGAAACTCAGCCCATTCTCTTTGAAAGGAGGTAGGACAAAATATAAAAGATAAAGAGACCAAAGAGTTAGGAATGGAGACCCATCCCAGGGAGGGAGTCATGAAGGAGGAGAAGTTTCCAAACACCAGGAAACCCTCTCACTGGTGGGTCTGTGAATCTCAGAGGACAACATAACCAGGAGGGGGAAAAAAAAAACCAAAAAACCTCTCAGATTGCGTGCCTAACTGCAACTCCCAGCGGAGAAGTAGCCCAGACACTCTTGCCCACCAGCAGTGAGTGGGGGCTGAACAGGGAGGCATGGGCTGCATGCTTAGGGTAAGGACCAGGCCTGAATGCCCTGAGGACAATCTGAGAGACCTAACATGAGATAACAACCCAAACTCTGGGATAGCTAGAGAGAGAGAGAACTTTCCCGTGAAAAGCTTTAAGGCACAGCCTGGCCTATTCACAGAACAAAGGATTGAGTGAATACCAGCTGTGGACCCCACTCCATCCCCCAACCCCAACCCCAGCTTGGGGAAGAGAGACAGGCGGGTGACAGCCAGAGCTGGAAAATGAGAGGCAATCTTGGCCCCAGAGACGGCATCCTTCACCAAACTGTGAGCAGGCTCTCAGTTGCTAACCAAGTCTTCCTAGGATCCTGGATGGTTGACATCCACCAGAGGGTCGCAGTCAGAGATCAGCTCTCCAGAGGAGACACCCGGCACACCTGAGAGGGCACTCTCATGGCTCACCCAGGAAACTGAGCATCTGGGACCAGGGTAGTGATAAGATGCACCACCCACCTGGGAGAGTGCATTCACCAAGCATCTGGTCACCTGAGCTGCTTGGACCTGGGAAAAGCACAAAATGTAGGCCCAACTGAGTCTGTGCCTTTGTGGAGTACCTGAGAACCTGAACCTGAGGGGCTTAGACCTGGGAAGTACATGCAACCTAGGGCCTGCTTTAGACAGTTCCCTTGCAGAGCAACCTGGAGCCTGAGCAGTGTAGACTGGGAAAGCACACATGCCATGAGTGGGGGAAAACCCAGTGTGGCCCAGACACTTCAAGCACTCCTCACATACGCCAGTGGTATCTGTTTGCAGTGTTCCTCCCTCCTCACAGCACAACTGAACAAGTGATTCTAAATAAATGACCACCTTCACCTCCTTGTG
The DNA here is from genome assembly GCA_006410875.1 of Neotragus pygmaeus. NCBI lineage: Eukaryota > Metazoa > Chordata > Mammalia > Artiodactyla > Bovidae > Neotragus > Neotragus pygmaeus. Next base: position 974,958 of record SJYV01051165.1, read on the forward strand.
GCAGGGCAGAAGTTAGATATTGAAGAGATTTGCAAACAGAGGAAGCCAAAATAAACAAAGAAGAGGAAACTGCTTTGGAAGTGACAGGTGTACGATATTAAAACCCTGTAGTTAGCACTGGCTACATTGGAAGGGACCTGTAGACCTTGAGAAGAAGTATAAGCTGGAACAAGGAACTATCTGAAACTGAATTGACCCCACACTGCCCTCAACAGCTCCAGAGAAACTCCTAGATACATTTTACTATTATCGTTTTTTACTTAAAAAAATTTTTTTAAGTTCTTTATTACTCCTTTAATTTTTAAAGCATACTATTACCTTGTAAAAAAAAAAGACCCCATTTAAAGCAAATTTCATATTTTTAAAATAACTTTTGCAACTTTGTTTCGTTTTTTAATATTGTATTTTTGAAAATCTAAACTCTAGATTTTTAATCTTTGGTTTTGGTATTTGTATCAATTTTTTACCTTTAAGAATCCAATCTTCAGTACTCATTTTTACTTAAGAGTGTGATTACTGACTTGATTGCTCTCTCCCATTTTGACTCTCCTTTTTCTCCCCCATGTCACCTCTGTCTCCTCCCTCCCCTTTCTCTTCTCTACCCAAATCTGTGAATCTCTTTGGGTGATCTGGGCTGTGGAGAACACTTAGGGAACTGATTACTGGCTAGATCTGTCTCTCTACTTTTGACTCCCCCTCATCTTCTCCTGGGCACCTCTATCTCCTTCCTCCCTCTTCTCTTCTCTATGGAACTCCGTGAACCTCTCTGAGTGTTCCAGATTGTGGAAAGCACGTGGGGAATTGACTACTGGCTAGATTGCTCTCCCTGATTTTGATTACTCCTCTTTTCCTCCTGGTCACCTCTATCTCCCTCCTCCTTCTTCTCTTCTCCATGTAACTCTGTGAACCTCTCTGGATGTCCCTAACTGTGAAGAATCTTTTCACCATTAACCTAGATGTTTATCATTGGTGCTGTATGGATGGAGAAGTCTTGAGGCTACTGTAAGAATAAGACTGAAAGCCAGAGATAGGAGGCTTAAATCCAAAACTTGAGAACATCAGAAAACTCCTGACTCCAGGGAACATTAGATGACAAGAGCTCATTCAAAAGCCTCCATACCTACACTGAAACCAAGTTCTACCCAAGAGCCAACAAGTTTCNGCCAGAGATAGGAGGCTTAAATCCAAAACTTGAGAACATCAGAAAACTCCTGACTCCAGGGAACATTAGATGACAAGAGCTCATTCAAAAGCCTCCATACCTACACTGAAACCAAGTTCTACCCAAGAGCCAACAAGTTTCAGAGCAAGACATACCAAGCTAATTCTCTAACACAGGAACAAAACCCTGAGTATTAAAATACAGGTGGCCAAAAGTCACACCAAACCCACAGACACCTTAAAATGCACTACTGGACACTTCATTGCACTCCAGAGAGAAGAGATCCAGCTCCATCCACCAGAACACTGATGCAAGCTTCCCTAACCAGGAAACCTTAACAAGCCACTCATCCAACCTCACCCACAGGGAGGAACCTCCACAATAAAGAGGAACCACACACTTCCATCATACAGAAAGGCCACCCCAAACACAGCAATCTAAAAAAGATGAAAAGGTAGAGAAATATTCAGCAGGTAAAGGAACATGAAAAATGCCCATCAAACCAAACAAAAAAGGAGGAGATAGGGAGTCTATCTGAAAAAGAATTCAGAATAATGATAGTAAAAATTATCCAAAATCTTGAAAACAAAATGGAGTTACAGATAAATAGTATGGAGACAAGGATTGAGAAGAAGCAAGAAAAATTTAACAAGGATCTAGAAGAAATTAAAAAGAGTCAGTCAATAATGAATAATGCAATAACTGAGATCAAAAGCACTCTGGAGGCAGGCAACAGTAGAATAATGGAGGCAGAAGATAGGATAAGTGAGATGGAAGATAGCACGGTGGAAATAAATGAAGCAGAGAAGAAAAAAGAAAAAAAAAGGAATTAAAAGAAATGAAGACAACCTCAGGGACCTCTGGGACAATGTTAAACTATCCAATATTCAAATCATGGGAGTCCCAGAAGAAGAAGACAAAAAGAAAGGCCATGAGAAAATACTTGAGGAGATAATAGTTGAAAACTTCCCTAAAATGGGGAAGGAAATAGCCACCCAAGTCCAAGAAACCCAGAGAGTCCCAAACAGGGTAAACCGAAGGCAAAACACCCCAAGACACATATTAANCTTAGATGGGAGGATGGTAAATGAGTTTGACCAAATATAATCATGGCTGAGACTGCAGTAGTTGGTCATTTTCTTTCCCAGGCAGGTAATCAACTTTGTGTTTTCATGATATGTTCTACATGAGGAATTCTGAGCAGTATGACTTCTGATTTTAAAAAATAATATGAAAGATTAAAAATACACTTTTGTGCATGCCAACCAGCTTTCAAAGTTAAGAACCTAGGTGCTGTAACACATGTGACTGTGTCCCTCTGTCTGTCCAAAAACATGTTTGTTGCTTTCTTGGAGTTATTTATGGGTGAGTCTGTAAGTGGTCAATATTCTGTATGCTTGCTGCTTCTTTTTTTTTTTTTCTCTCTCAATATTATGTTTGTGAGATGCATCCATGTTTATTGGTGTAGATCCAGGTTGCACGTACATTTGCACTAACTTACTGATTCACAGTGTTTTATGGCTACATTTTCTCTCCTCTTGATGGCTAAGGAGTTTTTTTTTCCCCAGCTTCCAGCTTCCTAGACTCCCTTTCAGAGAGGAATAATCACCCTGCACAAGTAGGATCGTGTGACTGTAACCGGTTTGGAGAGGAAGTGTCTGCCTGTTGAAGAGAAATGAGGTTTTAAGTTGTTTAGCTTGTGCTTTTCTATATGGAAAATGTAATTGAGCTGAGCCCAGCAAGTCATGCGATATAGGATAACATTTTATGGGGAAATGTATACATCAATCTCCTTAATTTATTAGAACAGGGCTTCTTCATATAACCTTTTCAGTCTGATTTCAAACGCAGGATTTACTTGAAATAAAATTTAATTTGTTGGGCTTCCCTGATGGCTCAGTGGATAAGAATCCGCCTGCCAATTCTGCCAATGGAGACATGGTTTCAATCCCTGATCTGGGAAGATCCCACATGCTGCAAAGCAACTAAGCCTGTGCACCACAACTACTGAACCTGTGCTCTAGAGCCTGGGAGCCAAAACTACTGAAGCCCATTCACGCTAGAGCCTGTGCTCTGCAACAAGAGAAGCCACAGTAATGAGAAGCCGGGCCACCACAACTAGAGACTAGCCCCCGATCTCTGCAACTAGAGAAAACCCGTGCAGCAACAAAGACCCAGTGCAACCAAAAATAAATAAATTAATTACACTTTTAAAACATTTTAATTGTTATTAAATGCTCTGAAATGAACACTGACAATTCATTTACAGAGCCTTCCATAAATGTTTATACTCTGTGCAGTCCCTGGACCATCTGACTTACTCCATGGACTTTAGCCAACCTACACGAGAAGGAATCTCTCGCTCTGCCCCTCCAGCCAAGACCTCTCTCAGGCACAAACCCCACGTGGGTCCAGGGTGACCTGTCATGTCCATACCTCATGTCGGTACCTCACCCTCACCATGGAAGGCCACCTCCCAGCCCCACTTCCTGCGACCAGATTGTGACTTCCTTCGTGGGCTTAGTTCCATGGTGATGGTGGAGAGTCCTTTGCTCCAAACCCTTCAGCCCTTCTGGTTTTGCAGATGCTTCACCAGAGTCTGAGTCCAGCAAGGAGGACCTGGCCACAACGCCTCTTCCTGATTTATCTCTGTATTTAAGACACACTTTCATAACCAACACTCAGTGCTCAGGGAGAGGGCCTGGCACTCGATAGAAGCATAATAAATATTTTTGGAATAAATAAAAAATCTGACCAGATCAAGCCATTTCATGTTCATTGGATACAATTAACTATTCTTGTTCTTGAAATGTTTTCTCTGGTGTATGCAAAAAGTGCATATATATTTTCAATGGTTTATAGTTTCCAGTTGTGACATCCAAAGAATCGAGATGTTACTCATCAACCTCCAGTCCCCAGGCACTCCACAGACACTAGTGACTGTCCTGCCCTTTGTACTTTACCTTCCCTGAACTGAATTATGGAGATACTTGTGGCAGACACCTGATCTAATTCTTCAGCAGGACTTTGTACAAACTATTGTCATAGGAAAGAAAGAGTAAATATTTGGAGATCGCATTAATTCTGCCAGCCTGTATTCAGAGCACACACTGTACCAGATGTAGACACACAAACATACACACATACAAATATAATATACACACATATATATATATATAGTCCTCTTGGATATAGAGATTCACAAATAAGTGAGCAACATGAAGTGTTAGGGGTCTAAAGGAAACAGATGGTGGGCTTTGCAGTGGAGATGAGGGAGGTGAGTCTTGACTGATGAGGATGACGTGGCAGTGTGTGTGAGGAGGGCTTTGTGGTCCGAAGGAGAAGGCTGTGCTCTGACTCAGAGGGACAAACACTTGCGTGTCCTTGAATGTGCAGCCAGCATGGCTGTAATTTGAGGTCTGAGGAAGTCTTAGCAAGAGACAAGGCATACACGTCTGTAATACAGAGGCCTCGTAGCTGAGCTTGGGAATATGGGCCTTTCTCATCGCTGGTGCAGTGAGCAAGTCCAAACTGTGCTTCTAAAAGTTCAGCTTGGCCTGGTTGGCAGAGGGAACACCCCGAGGCAAAGTGACAGTCATTCAGAAGACGAAGTGGTGAAGGGAGAAGTGGAGATAGGGTCAGGCGCTGGGTAGAGACATGTCATAGGAAGATGGGTGTCTTCAGATGGTCTTGGGGACCTGCTGGGACTGAATGAGCAGCTTTGTGAGTTGTCATGCCCTTTCTGGTCTCTTCCAGTCTGTCCCAAGAACAAGTGAACACTTGGGAGAGGGGGTGGACAGCTGGGAGAGGGGATGAGGGAAAGAAATCAGGTGTTGCTGTGTAGTTATTAGGGGCTTATTCCAAACCAAATATATGAGTATTAGTTACATCTAAGTACAGCTTCCAAAGTATCCATTCATCGTGATCAAAAATCTAGACCAATGAGGAGACTCCAGCTCAGCATTTTCTAAAACCTGTGCCATGAGCAGTAACTCAGCAGAATGTAGTAGATTTTAGATAAAACGTTAAGAAATGGTTTGTGGTCAGATAAATTTGGGAAGCAGAGATTTGCACGTGAGCTCAGTTGCTTCAGTTGTGTCCGACTCTTTGGCGACCATAGGGACTGTAGTCCAGCAGGCTCCTCTGTCCATGGGATTCTCCAGGCAAGGATACTGGAGGAGATTGCTCTACCTTTCTCCAGGGGACCTTCCTGACCCCGGGATCGAACCCACAATTCCCGTGTCTCCTGCATTGCGAGTGGGTTCATTACCCACTGAGCCACCTGAGAAGCCCAGAGGTTTAGATAAACTCCAATTTACTGTATTTCTACAGAACTTCTCAAGTTCTTTACCATAATAATATCCGTTGTGATTTTCTAACACTTATTTGACCAGAGGCAGTGTTTTATTTTCTTTTTTTGGGGGTCATGTTTTGCTTTAATTCCCAGTATTTCTGAGGGCTAGCTCTCTGATGAATGTGCTTCAGTAGACTCTGGTCTAGACAGTGAAGATGGAGACTGTAGTGATAATATGGTCCCCATGGGAGGTATCAAGTGGACTCTGACCTGGTCATTGTCCACGGCCCGCACCGTCGTCTTCTGGAGGTTCCTGGAGCTCATGGACTGGCAGCGCTCTGAATGTGCTGCTTTGTGAGCTCAAGTGACAGCACCAGCTAACAGGTTGGCACCTCCGTGGCTGACGGATTCCACTTGGAGCTGGACCACAGCCCAGTCCTGTTTCTGGGAGCTGCGTTCTGCCATGGCTGGAGAGTAATTGCTTTGCAGTTGGGGTTCATTTATTCTCTTTATGTTTGTGGGCAATCGAGTGTCTCCTTGGGGACCTAGGAGCACAAAGCTGAGGCTGTTGACTCGAAGCCACTGTTTGCAGCCAGAGAGCCATGTACAGAATGCAGGTTGGGGTTGGGGGCGGTGGGGGGAGAGCAGCAGGCACAGCAGCTCCTGGGTCCACTGTGCCTGCCAGGTTGGACTCTGTGTACGTACCTCAGAGAACTTTTTCCCGCCAGTCGGCTTGGTTTGTGCTTCTCATAAAATGCCATGATCAGTTTGTTTTCTGCAAAAGAGCTGCAGTAATTTATCCCCCAAATCCACTCAGGAGGGACCGCCGGCTACCCCGACCTCAGCCCCACCCAGGAAATACCTCCCCGCCGAGCCTGGCCTTCATCTCCTGGCCTCTCTCCTTGATCTCTGAATTCTCGTTCTGATGATGTGAATCCTCCTTTACTCTGTCTGATCGTGTTAGGTGTACTTGCAAAGTAGGCAAAACCTCTACAGTTTTCTTATGATGAAATCAATCATCAGATTTCCTTTTTATAGATTTGGATTATAAATTTTATAAGTAATTGTAAAATCTGGATGAAGTGTTTACAGTATTATACGTTTGGATGAAGTTTTCCTATTTGATTTCTCTTACTCTTAGCCCGAATGCAAGGAATTTGCTATTTTTTAAAACCTCTCACACAACCACGTGTGTTTTATTTATGGAGGTAAAGGGATGTCTCATCACATCAAAGTTTCTCTGTTCAGAAAAGTTTCAGTTCAGTCAGTTCAATTCAGTCGCTCAGTCATGTCCGACTCTGCGACCCCATGAGTCGCAGCACGCCAGGCCTCCCTGTCCATCACCATCTCCTGGAGGTCACTGAAACTCACGTCCATCGAGTCAGTGATGCCATCCAGCCATCTCATCCTCTGTTGTCCCCTTCTCCTCCTGCCCCCAATCCCTCCCAGCATCAGAATCTTTTCCAATGAGTCAATTCTTTGCATGAGGTGGCCAAAGTATTGGAGTTTCAGCTTTAGCATCATTCTTTCCAAAGAACACCCAAGACTGATCTCCTTTAGGATGGACTGGTTGGATCTCCTTGCAGTCCAAGGGACTCTCAAGAGTCTTCTTCAACACCACAGTTCAAAAGCATCAATTCTTCCGTGCTCAGCTTTCTTCATGGTACAACTCTCACATCCATACATGACCACTGGGNGCACTGATTTCCAAAGATTATAAGTGCACTTATTTCTGCAGGTTGGCATAAATGGTTCTTGTGGGGCATTCCTGTACTTGCTGTTTTGAGCATTCCAAATAGGATCAGCCTTTATGGAAGCCAAGTTGTCTGGTTTTCCCAACCTCTGTTTTTGGTGAGAAACTGTACTTTCAGAAAAGATTTCCCATCACCTCTTTGTTATGTTTCCTACTCGTACCCAAAAAGTTGTGAACAGATTTCTAGTCTTCTCCCCAAGATGCTGCTAATGACTCCAGGTGAAAAACCGCCTCCTGTCTTCTTCTATTCTCTTCGGCTATCTGGTTTACATTAAGGGTTTTTGTCCCCAGAGATTATTTTTTTTCTGTTCACTTCTTGGTGAAAATAAGAATCAGAAAACATTTCCTTGCATCCGTGACTGTTTTTGAAATGAATTCGTCTGTTGAGGCATGAGAAGGGGATATGACCACCTGTTAGGGGCCGACACAGCAGGAGGGGGAGAGGAATCGAGAAGAAATCATAGCCTTTCTTCTCTCCCTCTGCAGAGTGAGCAGCAGGAGTGTCTGTGTGTGTGAACTTGAGACCCTTGGCAAGCTAGTGTCTTTACTGGGATTTGAGGGCGTGGGGGGCGAGTCTGTCTGCTCCTGGATCCCATGTAAATGGAGAGTGATAGGAGAAGTTCTTGAACTTTTCAGGAAAGCTGCTTTAAGAGCCTCCAAATGGAGAGATGAATTGGCCCTTTCAGAGAAGAATTCAATAAAATCTACAACAGGACACTAAAACAGCTTGTTCCAAGCATGCTGTCTCTGGGCCATGTGGTGGCTTGCTGCTCAGGATATTAACCTCTGTTGTCCCCAAAAGGAATCATCGTCTCCAGGGGCAGCAAGAAATTCGCTCTTTGTGTTTGTTTTCTCCTGTACATTTCTCCCCTCTGTCTGGGCTCCATGTCTTCCCCAGAGGATTCCCAGCCCTGCAGAGGAGGAGCTAGCAACAGTACACTGTGGTCCTAACAGAAATGCCCCCTTCCTTCCTGCTCCCTCTCTCACCCTTTTCCTTGCTGAGACAGAGCAGTAATCTTTCTCTCCATCCAGACTGTTCGGTTTCCTCTGCTGAATTTCTGAGCTTCTCTTCCTCTCTTCTCCTCCTCAAGCTGCTTACTCACAAGGGCTCTGCCGTCCATTCTACATCCCCATTCTCTCTGCGTAAGAAGTTGCTAGGTTTTCTTGAATTATTTTTTCCAAGTTCACAATTTTATAACGTTTGCTTGGTCTGCAAGGTGGCGAGTGCCCCACACTGGGTTCAGCCACAGCTCTCTTGTTCCACAGAAGGAAAGTATATCTCTTTTATTTTAGCAATGTCAGCTGCCTTTCTTGGACACTTTTGCCTTTAAGGGTGGAAGAGCTGAGTTTAGAAGTTACTAATGGGCCTACATACCGTGTACATATCACTCCATAATTCTCAAGATATTTTCACCTTCTAGGTACTTTGCACACAGTTGGTACAGTAAAAATATGTATCAATGGGTTGACGCAGAAATTCTTAAAATTACTGAAATTAATTCAAAAATCATAAGGACATGTGGCAAGTTATTGAGAGAAAGGAAGAGAGGGGAAGGGGTGAGAAAACCAGAACAATTTGTTTGGTCTTCCTAGAATTTCTTTTCTATTTAATTTTTATGTCATATTGAAGTATAGTTGATTTATAGTGCTATATTAGTTTCAGGTATA